>PVIH01015143.1:0-50799 GCA_004025045.1 Sigmodon hispidus
GGAAAAAAAAATTCAGAGGGAAAGATGAACACAAAGAAAATATATGTGTAGCAATCTTATTTGTATTTCCACCCTTGATAAGCCATGCTTATCATTCTTATCCTCTGTATAGTTATTGTTAACTCTTCCACATTTTAAATTCTTTTTACTGTGTTTTTTTTTGATAAATACAAAATAAAGAAGGAAAAAAATAAAAAAATAAAAAAAAGAAAAACAAAAAACAAAACAAAAAACAAAAAAAAAGAAAAGTTGTTGAGAAACAAGCCAAGTTAAGACCAAGCATTCATAAGTAATAAGCCTCTGTGTATTTATTTTGGGGGTATGGTGGTGGGCTCCCCAAAGATCAAAAGTGTAAAAAATGAATGTAACTAAATAAAAGGTACAGTATGAAGATATTGTGGAGGAAAGCACCATGCAATCCAAACTTGGAAAATAATGGCAACTATTTTTGAGTAAAGATTTTAAAAGAATGTTTATTTACTAAGATTGCTTTCCAAAATTATATTCTTTAGCTTGATTTCACATCATAAAATCTCATCTTCTTTGACTGACAAATTATTTTTTCAGAGACAAATTACTGACTTACCTTAGCTGTTCATGAGATGATAAATTTGTCATTTCTACCCTTTCTATATAGGAATCCTCATACTGTTTTGATTCAGCTTTATATAAGGCTTGATGGGTTGTTTCTTTGGAATGTTTAATTTGCAGATTTGTAAATTTGAAGTCCCTTGGACTTATGAACGTAGCATCATGGTTTCCTAGTATATTACTAAACCTTTCTTCATCTTCTGCAATTATCTGAAAGAAATGTAAAGGTTATCTTTCTTTCAATTTTGACAGTAGTAAAGACTTTGTGTTTCTTTTAGGTTTTGGTCAGTAACTCTGACCAAAATTTAAATATGTGAAAAAAATAAAATATTCAAAATATAAATATTAAACAATATTTATAGTCAGCTATTTATCAAAACATTTATGGTCAATGTTGTCCGCATGTGATCTGAATTCTACAAAACTGATACAGGTTTATGTGTGTATTTGTGTTTGAATGTAGAATTGTCAAAGTAAATCTGGTACACTGAAGGCAATTTCTCTAGTACTAACGTAACTACTTAGCTCTAAATCCAGTTAGATATTTTGGAAAAGTTACAAAATTAAAAGTATAAATAATGAATAATTTATACTGAAGTCATTTTCAGAGTGGGTTATATTCTGGACCTAGAATATAAAATTTTACACGTTTCAGAAAATCTCCTGCCAAATATGTGGTAGCAGGTAAAGCTCTGACATAAGGACATCAAGGTGAGAAGCTGACACAAAAGCTGCTGAGTTACACAGCAGCTTCAAGAAAACTGGCAGAGGGATGACTGAGAAAATCGTCAGAGGGATGACTGAGAAAACTGGCAGAGGGATGATCAAGAAGAATCACCTCTAAGGAAAGGTGATAACTGAACTGGGATCAAAATGAACTGAAACATTTCCTTAGAGAGCAGGCTCCTTCCATCCTAACCTGGTCACCACACTGTGACACACCCTCTTGTACTCCATGTGACCCTCACAGTGCACAGGAAGTGGTTGTAAATTTATAAATTAAACCTGGCTTCACTTATACTGACTGATTATTGGGTAGGAGTTGTAGGCAAACAAGAATAATTCTCAATAGTTGGATTATATAACTTTTTAGGACATACTATAATAATTTGAGAACCTATTACTCTTTGGTATTAATTCCACAATAATGAAATATAGTAAGATCTTAAATATGCTCTTAGTGAACAGAACATGATAAATTCATGCCTTGTGACTTCCTACAATAGTTTAGAAAGGGCTTTGTTTCAGTCGCATCACTATGCTTTGAGGATATTAGTTTTCAAGCAAAGCCCAGGTGTTCCACAACTCTACTGCAAATGAAGCTTCTGCCAGCACCTAGTACCAATATCCTACGCAAGCAGATACATTCGGGATCAATATTCTGGAGGACTCCAGCCCCCTACCCTTTCTGTCTATGCCAACTGAATGTCATGAGAGAAGAGATGGCCTGTCCTTGTTAAAATTTCCCAATGATCTTTGAAAAAAGTAATATGTTCAACTCACTAAATTTTGGGTAATTGAGAAATAAACTATCAAATGATAAATCTGAAAGAAGCCAGTGTAGAATTTCACAGAATTTAGTCTTCTTTAAAGAAGGGCATGTTATGGAAGAAAAGAGTTTATGTAAGGATCTTTCAATTCAAATTCTTACATCTCTGTAAATGTTTTTTTTTTATTTTTTAAAAAAGAAAATTAGATTATTCAAGGAATATCCTCCTGAGTGAGGTATTACAAACTCAGAGAGATAAGCAGTGGATGTACTCACTCATTAGTAGACTTTAAACAAAAAAGCAAAAAGCAAAGCATGTCCAAGCTGCAGACCACAACCACTGAACAGCTTGGGATCTGATACACCTTGGACCGGCACCTTGGATTCCACTCCCTCCAGAGGAACATCTGACTCAGTCTTGATGTTGGGGTGAAGAAAGCGGATCTGCAGGGAGTGGATGATGAACTAAGCCACCTTGGAATCTTGGGACCTCCTGTCCTTGCTGGGGAGGAGATAAAGTGATAGGGAGAAGAGAAAGTGACTGGAAGGGGCAGGAGTGGAAAGGGTGTTTGAACAAGGGGATATATGGATAAAAATATGACTTTATTCATAATAAAAAAAGAAAACTAAGAAGTATAAAATAATAGCCAACAAGGATAAGAGAATTCCAAGTGTAGCTGACAAATAAATGTACTTGCTGTCATTGACTTCTGATCTCACAGCCTTCCTGTACAGCCTCCAGCAATGATCCAAAGCTTTGCAGGATGCAAGTAATGCAAATGTTCTATTTAGGACTGAATTATATTATTATTATTATAGAAGACTATTGTCTATGTATAATGTGACAAGAAAGTGTAATCACTAAATTTTATTTGGCATCAGTCAAAAAACGTATATGAGAATTATACAAATGACTGAATTCATTTTTCATACCCTAATTATTGCTCATTTTAATCATCCTCTTAAATTAAGTGTATCTTTGTGGTATGGAGGCAGTCATATAATGTCTGATGCTTAGTTTTTAGATATCAGCTGTGCTTTAAGACAAGAGAAAATCAATTGCTTGTTCTTTGAATAGAAAACTGATGATTTTTTTATTGATATCATGTTGGTAAAATTCATAAAACATCTCACTGTTAAAGCATTGAGAGGCTTATTTATTGAACTGAATTTTTTGAGTTACCTAAATCATGGAAAAGTACCTCATGTGTTGGTACATCAATTGGACTATCCGTTGGAAATTGCTTGGTATTCGAAACGTCAGAGAAACTATGCTCTCCATTTTCATGCTCAGTTGATATTTTTGTCCATTTAAAACATTTTTTACTTCTACAAGAATGTTAAGACTGAGTTAGTAACAGCTTATCAGAAATAAACATTTGCTAAATATATTAACTATAATTCTCATTTGTTTCCACTTAACTTTATTGGAAAGCATTTAAAAATTATAACCTCAAGTAAATAATACTATGAAGAAAATTGTTAAGACACACACAGCATATACATATAGATCACATAGAGCCCAAATGATGAATGAGTAGATATAGATTTCTGTGTAAATCTCATGACCAGAATTCAGTCCCCAGAACTCACAAAAGGGAGAAGATGATAACTGAGATCAAGGCATTGTTCTCTGACCTTTACACACACACACACACACACACACACACACACACACACACACACACACACACGTGCACGCGCACACACACACGTACACATGCATGCACATTCTCATGGTAAATAAAAATACCTTTCTACTTATGTATAGTATAAGATTATATATATAATAATTTCTCTCTCTCTGTGTTTGTGTGTGTGCTGTCAGACTTCTTTATCTATGGTTTTACAACCATTAAATCTAAATTCAAACAGGTCTCAATGGACTATTGGAAAATACTGAATGTGTACTGAGACAGATCTTATTCCATTCTTCAGTCACTGAATTTAATACAATGATTTATGCTTTATACTTGGATTATATAAGGTATTAAAACATGTCACACTCCACAAACAGCAATACTTTATTGCTGAAGAAAATATCCACACAACTCCCTGGACATGAAGAGGTAGACCTGGTGTCTATATAGAAAAGCTTTACCCCCTACATTCTAGTGATTTTTGAATGGGAAGGTACTTTGCAGGCTATCAACAACAAAACAAACAAAAACCACCAACAACAAAAACAAACTTAAACACCAACCCAGTTGCAAAACCTTCGATGGACAATACTGTCCTACTTGTAAAGTATGCTAAGTGGCACCAAGCCCATGGGAAAAACTAGCCAATATCTGTTTTGAGATGGCCCACTTCATGAGACAGGACACATACCTGACAATACTTAGGTGACCAAGACTCAGAGACTAGATAGCCTAGGGACCTAGGGTAAAACCAAATACTACTGGTCTTTTAAAAAGTGATAAAATGATGCCTAATGATATTCTGCTATACTTTTAGATCAGTGCCTTCTTCAGCCATCATTAGAGAAACTTTCTTCTGCAAAAAATGGGAACAAATACAGAGACTCACAACCAGACATAATACACAAAGAAGATGCTTGGAACAGTCATCCCTGAATAAAATGTCTCCATCAAATCCTTTCTCTCATAGTTTAGGGAGCCCTGTGGAAGAGGAGGCAGAAAAAGTATAAGAGCCAGAGGGCATGGAGGACACCAGGTGAACAAGTCCCTCTAAATCAAGTGATTGAAGTTCATATGGGCTCAGAGACACTGAAGCAGCAAGTGCAGGGCACACAGGGGTCTGCATCAGGTCCTCTAAGTGTATACTAGAGTTTTCAGCTTATTATTTTTATGGGACTCCTGAGTGTGTGAATAAGTGGGTTTCTGATTCTTGTGCCTGTTCTTGGACTCTTTTCCTTCTGTTGTTTGCTTTGTCCAACTTTGATGTGATGCTTTTTATTTTACCTTATTCTATTTTCTTTTGTTATGTTTGCTTGTTATCTTTTAGAAGCCTGATCTTTTGCAATGAGAGACAGAAATGGAGTGGATATAGATGGGAGGGGAGGTGGGGAGGAACTGGCAGGAGTAGAGAGAGGGGAAACTGTAATCAGGATATATTGTAAGAGAAAAAACATCTTAAATAAAAGAAAAAAACCAAAAGTATTTTAGAAAATAAAATTTTGTGAGAAAAAAGTGACCTGCAGAAGATAAAATTATTGGTAGGCATGACTGTTATATATAAATAGCATGCTATTTTGTGTAAGTGACTTTAATATACATAGTGTTGTGATTTGGAAGGTGATATATGCCTGTAGACTCATGAGAATAAAGGTTTGGTCTGTATCTGGTGATGCTGATTGGAGAGACTAGGGATCCTGAGAACATGGTACTTAGCCTGACATGTAGGCCTATGGGGAGAGAGCTGTAGGGTCACACCCTGATGCCAATTCTGGGTCTTTCTGCTTCATGGTCTATGGGGATGCAAACAAAGAGGGCAAGGAAGCAAATGTTGCCAAGGATGGCACTGCCCTACACCATGTCTTCTCTGCCAAGATGGACACTATTGTTTCAGATTATGTTGTAGAGTTGAATAAAATCTTCCTCTATTATGTAGCTTTTGTCAGGCATTTAATTGGAGATATAACAAAAAGTGATGTACATGGATTTGGATTTCTGCCAAGTGTCCTCAAATCAAGCCCCTCCTGATGCCAAGGGAGGGTGCAGGTAAGATGGTTTGTATGTGAAGACTATTCTGTACCCATCACTGTTGTTTTCTTCTGGGCAAAGAGTGCCTTTTAAAACAAAATAAGGAAAACAGCCAATTTAGTATTTGTAAACTAAGGAGAGTTGTAAGGCATTTGTAACTTAAATTCAGTCATTACTACAAAATGAAGCCAGAGACAGTGACAATGTGATCTGCATTTATTTCCTCAAATGAATGTGGCACAGAAAAGCCATGGCCTTCCTAACTCAGGCAGGTTGAGTCCCTTATGTATCCCACAGGAGCTGCACACTCCCTTGGTGTCCTGCCCATTTGAGCCCTATGGAGAAAGACCTTTGAGCTGCTTCTATTTCCCTTTGGAGATCCCTGAGCACTTTCCTACCCTTTCTTCAAGGACAGGCAAATACTGCATAAAACCACTAAGAAATCCTGTAAAATGATTTTTTGAATTCACCATGGTCATGTTTTGTCCAGAGGAAAGAAAGGAAGCAGTGATTGCAAGCCCTTTAATAAGAATCCTAGTTGGCTTCATTTAAGAGAGAGGCCTAGTACAAAGAAAAAAACCTTAGCTCAAAGACCCCAACCAAATGAATAAATAAAAGTGTGTGTAGACCCATGGACAGAAAGACAAACAGACAGACACATGCATCTTAGTGGCATATAAAAGACACCTAGCAAATGGAATTTATCTGAGTTATGTTGTGACTGAGAAACAGCAAGGATATATAAACAGAATTGAGATAGTTTTTGATGTTAAAAAAGAATGCAGGTGAGCTATTTTATATTAAAGTATTGGCTGGGGCGCTGGAGGGAAGGACAATTTTACAAGAAGGAAAGAACGAAACATTTCCTGCACAAAAATGCAGGGTGGATGAAGAGTTAGCTGAATGTCAAAGATTTGCCTGCTGTCATTTTCAACACCATGGAAGAGGACTGCCGACTAGAGCCTCTCCTATCTCTCTCGAAAACTGTCAGGTTTCATGGGGTATTATAATTTCACTTTCTAAGTGGTCTTAAGAGGGTTTTTTGCCTATAAATTTTAACACAACTTTAAAATATGTCTTTTCACTAACTCGATTTTGTTATACATTGGCAGCCGGGCAAAACCTGCAGCACAGTGTTGAGATTGACATCCTGAGAATCCCTGCCTTAGGTGCACCTTCAGTTCTTCATAGGAATATATTCATTGAGCGGGAACAGGCCTTCTTCATATTTTAGTGTATGTATATATACTAAAAATATATATGATGATAATAATATATATGCTAAACTTAGGAATGCTGTACATAGTGTGTCTGTTGCTTTGTGTTTTCTTGTAAGCTGGGCACTGGGGGAATGCAGAATCTTAATTGTAACTTTGCCAGTACTTCTACCTACAGACCTGCTGCCATTTTTGTCTTCTATGAAATTTTTGTTGCCAAGGAAGACAGGATTAGAGTATTTTCTGACAGATTGAGATAGCATGGTATATTCTTGGTTATCAAAATAATCATGTAGCATGGGGTTTTTAGTTGGTGAATAGTCACAATGTGGGGGAAAGCATGGTATATACCGTATAATCTCAATTACTTCAATGTTCGTACGCTTGTAGCATCTAGAAGGACACATGAAGCTGAATGTTTTGTGACTTGGGGACTGTTCTTGGCTTCCTGTGCTTTGGTCCCAGTAATGTACATACTACAAAACAAACGAAAGCTTCTTTTCAAAAAGTTAAAAAAAGGAGGAATGTGGTCTTGTGCAACAGGTTAAAGATTTTGTTTTGCATTTCTGAGGTAAATTTTAAACTGCTATAATTTAGGTAAGAAAATACAAATGTAAAAAGAGTTCTCACTTTGATTTTTGTACGAGTACAGAGAAAGCAAAGAATGAACATGACACAGAGGCCAAATGCTGAAATCTTACAGAGCTTTCTCTTTAGCTAACTCCGCGAGTTTCCTCTTTGTGTGATTGAGCTCAGGCTGTGGACGCAGAACGAACTCGGTGACTCCGTTATTGAAATCTTCCTTGTCATCTGCAGACTTCAGAAAAGTGGGAAGTTAGTTTTATAAAAACACAGAGGTGCCTCGTTAGCACAGTAGGTAGGGTGTCAGTCTCATGAAGACACAGAACCTGTCCTTTCTAGGGCCTGTTGGCTTCCTGTGGGTTTAATGATCTAGGCAGATTCTCTAAATGTTGCAAATGGCATGCTGACAGGCAGACACAAAACTGTAAACCAAGGATTTTTCCTAAAACAGCTCAAATTGATTGACATTTTTATTCTTTTATATTGTTGAAATTTATGTAACAAAACACAACTTTTTAACATATGCCTGTTAATAATTGTTTTTCTGGCTGTGCCTGCATCTGAGAAACATTTCACTTTCCAGAAATGTCTGCTTCTGATTATGTGTTTTTCTAAATGAAAGCACCATTACTAACATCATGCATCCACATAAGAGTTTGCCTTTTCTATCAACCAATACTCTAGAAATGCTGAACAGGACCAAGGTTAGGGTTCTGCAGATCAAACTGTCTTTGACCAAGCCGCCTGACAAACCTGGTTCTAAGTCTTAAGGAACACATATTTGGAAGAGACAATGAACTTCCCCAAGTTGTCCTCTGGCCTCAACCAGCCTGCTTTTCATCCCCTCAAAATAATAAATAAATAAGAGAAATTTTTAAAGTATTTTTAAAAAAGTAAACAATTCAGTGGTTTGCACAAAGAAAACTCAAATCATATTTTAAAAGGAAAAAAAATACTAACCACGCCCAGGTTGGCTGTTACATACTGCTTTGAGGATTGTGGGCTTGAAGCGGGAGTCACCATGTTCTCTTGGGTAACTTGGCTTCCCAAACTCCTATGAAAATTTCTGACACAGGGACACTCAGAGGCAAGTACGGAGCTTAGCACGTTCAGTAACGACATGTTGTGCTGAATCAGCATGAAAAACTGGAGCGTGACCTCCTTCAGCTGCGCTTCCGTCCTGTGAAGAACAGGAGACAAGTAGTAACTCATTTCCCCTTATTCAACTTGCCAAACCTGGAACTGGGGTGGTCTGTCTCCAGCACAGCACCACTCATTGAAGAAGGAATTATTTGGAAGCACCATGTGAAATATTCCCTATTACATTACATGTTAATATTTTTCTATGCAGTGAGTGTGAGATACAAACAGTTCTTCAAACATTTCTGCACCCTTTGTGGAGAGCAGAAATGTTTGAAGAACTGTTTGTATCTACGTTTCCTCTAGTGGGAACGCTCAGGATCCGAGTCAAAGCCAGTTGCCCAGTGGTAAACAAGATCCAGAAGGGGTAGTGTTAGTTGTCCTTGACACTGACAGTTCAGAGTACAACATTCTAGAAAATACTCAGGTGTTCAGCATTTATAGTTCTGGGAATGTTAACAAATAAATTTGTAGCAACCTAAGTATATTAATTAAAAAGCATCTATAAATTTATTGAAAAAATTTAAGAAGCTAGGATCCTGATTAGCTCCCACAGCTTAGCTTATGTGTCACCATTGTTTCCAGGATTATATTTTCTAGTTCTTATATCTAGGATTACGTTTTTCTAGTCTTTATATCTATAATATTGTTTTACTAAATACACTCTGGTGATGATTAAGGAGCTAACTTTCTAGTCTCATAATCCTTTGACTTGACTCACTCTCTCAGTTTCTGTGACTCATGAAGTTTGTTATAGTTTTCCAGCACCATTACATTATCATGTGTTTGAATCTTCATTTCAGAGATTTTACTTTCCAGATTTTGAATTCTGAGTTCCAGCTGGCTCATTACTGAAGTAGTATACATTTCTCTGAAGTTATTGAAAAATTCTTGATCTGGTTGTAGCTGAAAAAATTAAAAGTATTGAGAAGCTATACATTTAAATAATCATAATATAATTAACAACATTTCTGTTGTTCTAGCCAATATTTTTTTTTTTGGAAGTTTAAATGTGTGAAAAAATAATAGGCTGTAAAGTTTTTTCTTGTTTACTGAAAATCTAGTCAAAATTATAAAATATTAACTCATTATTATGTATGTGCACACAGCTGATTTTAGTTGCCTAAGTCTGAAGGAGATCTGAATATTTGTTAATCAATATATAATTCCACATTTTCCTTTCCTTGGTAACTAAATAAAAAAGGACGTTGAAATGATTTTGATGAAAGGACGTCATTATTAAACCACAAGTCTGAAGAACTTGCTCACAACCCTCCTTCCTTTGTCTTACACTTGATCATACAGGCAGAACAACAGCATGCCAAGCCACAAGGCTGTACATACCCCACAAGTTGCCTCAAAGACTTTTAAGCCCCAATAACCAATGGTGCTTTTGCAGCCACAAGAAAGCTCAGTCTACAAAGGCCAATTTGTCAGCTGAGAGAAACTTGTTTAACAGAACTACAGGAACCTAGCTGTGGTCATGTAGGTAAACCAACTCATGGGTGCAATGAGCCCCCTGCATTGAAGAAGTTTAAACAGTGGAGTGTTTTGGTGTTCATTCCCATAAACAAATGCATGGATATCAGAATTCTTCTCTTTTTGATAGTTACATAACTTCTATTAGAATTTATAAATTAGCATCCAAGAATTATAGAGACCAATGCATGCCAAGATTGGCTTCTAAAGTCCTTGAAAAGCTAATGGACAAAAATAAACTGAAAAACATTTTCCAAACCTGTACCACTAAGGGAGTCTGCTTTCTATGACAGTCCCTTGTCCTGGCAACCATTTCTACATTTCAACAGTTATTAATTCTTTTTTTTTAAGATTCCAAAGAGAAAAAATAATTTCTTGTGAAACAATTATAAATAGTGATTACTATCAATAAATCTTCAAAATTATTATAATTAATTCTACAAACTTTCTGACAGGTTTAGATTTCAAGATAAATTCAGAAATTTACAAAGTGTTTCAATTTCCTGAAAGATTAAAAGACATGACTCAAACAGGTATCTGTATACCACTTTCCAGTACAGTTTTTGTCAGAGTAGACAAAATGTAAAAAAATCTGAGTGTTTATCATTGAATAAACATAGTAAAATATTGCATATTTAAAACTTTGGTTTAAAACAACTGCAGTTTTTCTATTAACATATTATTAATGTAGTTAATTATATGTATACGGTCAAATTGTTTATAACTGAGAGGACTTGGAGTAGTAGCAACAATGTGAACAAAATAAACACTTTTATCCATCAGAATAATACTGTTGTCTACAATATTCTTACACCCAACTACTAGAGAAAGAACATTTCCAGTTCAGTGTGGTAGAAATTAATAGAATGCTGACTCACCAGATTGTCGGGTCTTACCAAACCTTTATCCTCACTCAATAGCTTCTTCTCCAGTTGTTCTATTGCCTCCGCTTGCTTTTTGACAGTTTCTTTTAACTCAAAAATTTCCTGCTCAACCCTAAAAGGTATAGTTCCATTAACTGAGATTAATCATCAAATTAGCAAAAATGTAAAAAGCATTTGAATCTGGATCTGATTAAACGTATTTCTGACGAAATGTTTAAAAGGTAGGTGATTTGGTAAATGCATCTTATTTCTATCTTATTTTTAGATAAAGTGAAGAATGGAGTTGCGGTGTGAGCATTAGACCTTAGTAATTTTTCATTTTGTTTTGTAGGAGATTAAACCCCAGGCTGTTAAACGAATGCAATCTACATCCTCTAACTCTGTGCTACTGCCAAAATCCTAAATACATACTGCAGATAATGCATGACAGACTTATCTAGATTCTAAACTGATACATGTATTATATAGGTTGTATTTCCAGTATTGCATAGCTTATTTGTACTAAAATATTCAAGCATTTTTATGCACTACTTTAGGCAGACCTTTGCAGGTGTGTCTTCGTCATGTCACTGTCTGCAGCCTCTGCCTCCGGATTCTGTGCTTCTTGCAACTAAAAGAAAGAGAAAAGACAACACCTATTACCACTCAGGTACAAATCTGCTTGTCAACTGTCCACGAGCTGAGATTTGACAGGAAGACACTAGCTCTAGGCTCTTCCTCAGAGCTGTTGCAGTAGGAACCTCCTGGCTCACCATACCAGTCTCTAAACTAAAAGCTTGTTGACTTTGGTCTTGAACTTTAGATAATGTGTTTTAACACATTATCCTAATTTGAATTTTTTGAAATAGTATAGCACTATATAGTCCAAGCTGACTTTAAACTCACAGTTTTCCTGGTGCTCACCTCCCATGTGTTATAGCCAAGCTATATATCATCACCTTCAGCATTTGAAATAATTTTCAAAGATTCAAATTGACAAAGTTAGCATCATGGGGAAAATCAGAAGATGTCATAATAGGAAGCATTTCTACTTTTATATTCAAAACACCTCTTCACTAACTATAACTTAAAACTTTCATGCATATGATTGGGAGAGCTAAACCAGTGAATTAATCAGTCTTTCGCTGGGTAACTAAATGCTTCCTGGAAGCATGTGAGAGGCAGTATCTGCACAGAGGAAATGCCTGAGTATGTAGGTCCAAAATTACTGGGATTGTATTTAGAGGAAGTTAGTTTGATATATCTTAATTTCACTATCTGTAAAATGGAAATAATAATATCTAAGTAAATGGACTCCATGGAAGAATAAATTAGAAAACTATGTAAAGAATTTAGAGGGCTGTGGGCACATCACAAGCTGTTCACCTTTGCTATTAGCTTTTGAATCATGGTTAAGTTAGATGTTCTAACAGAATTTGGTGTTTTAGGCAGATTATGTGAGAAGGGAGAAGGTTGTATACACGGCTGCACTAGATCATGCTTCTCGCCATTGACAGGGACAGAGTGAGCAAGAATGTGTGACCTTATGTAAGTTGCAGAACTTCATCAGATACCCAGCAGTTCCATTGGTCAAAACTCCCCTTTCCCTTACAATCACTCACAGCTCTCTATCCTTCAGTGGATTGCTCATGCTTCAGTGAATGGTCCCACTCCACTGTGCATGTGAGCATCATCAACTGGATGAAGTGTGATATTTAATAATAATGATAATAAAAGACACGTGGGATAGAGCGATGGTTCAGTAGTAATTAAGAACAGTTGCTTTTCTTCCAAAGGAGCTGAGTTTGCTTCCCAGAACCCAAGTCAGGTGGCTTACAACAAATTACAAGCGATGTGACATCTTTTCAGGCTTCTGTAGTCACCCACATGCAAGTATGGGGACACACACACACACACACACACACACACACACACAGTGGGTTTATGTTACATTGTAAATAATTATCCTGCCTACAGGTTTAATAAAAGTGCTGATTGACTGAAGGCAGACAGGAAATGTGGGCAGGGCTACCAGACTAAGAAACTCTGGGAACAGGAGGAGCAGAGCAGAGAAGCCATAGAGATACCACAAAGATACTACATTGAGATGTCAGGAGACACAGAGGAAAGAAGTTGAAATGCTGCTCTGAGAAAAGGTACTGAGCTGCATGGCTGAATAAGATGGGTTAGTTTAAGAGCAAGAGTTAGCTAGCAATATGCCAGAGCTGTAGACTGATCAGCATAAAATTAATGCAAGCATCTTGTGATTATTTGAGCCTAAGTGGTAGTGGGGCTGAGAGCATGAGAGCAGGTTCAAACCTCAGACCAGAAACTTATTCCTACACACACACACACACACACACACACACACACACACACACACACACACAAACACACACACGAGAGAGAGAGAGAGAGAGAGAGAGAGAGAGAGAGAGAGAGAGAGGAGACAATAAATCTTTAACTCTAAAAGCATACGATGTTATATGCTTAGAAAGAATTGTAGAGAACAATACTCAATATTATTTGGAATAACAGGAAAGCCAGGATTGCTGAAACAATTTTGCTCAACAAAAGATACTCAGGAGGCATCACCATGCCTGGCTTCAAGTTATATTATACAGCTACAGTAAAAAACAGCCTGGTACTGGCATAAAAACAGACTTGTGGATCAATGGAATAGAACTGAGAATCCAGACATTAACCCAGAAACCTATGGACACCTGATCGTTGACAAAGAGGCCCAAAATATTCAATGGAAAAAAGATGGTATATTTAACAAATGGTGTTGGCATAGCTGGATGGTCATGTGTAGAATAATGCAAATAGATCCAAGCCTGTCACCCTGCACAAAACTCAAATCCAAGTGGATCAAAGACCTCAACATAAACCCAGCCACTTTAAACTTGATAGAAAAGAAAGTGGGAAAAACACTTCTATCAATTGGCACAGGCGACCACTTCCTAAATATAACACCAGTGGCACAGACACTAAGATCAACAATCAATAAGTGGAATCTCCTGAAGCTAAGAAGCTTCTGTAAAGCCAAGGACACTGTCAATAGGACAAAACGACAGCCTACAAAATCGGAAAAGATTTTCACCAACCCTACAAGTGATAGAGGACTGATCTCTAAGATATATAAAGAACTCAGGAATCTAGAGCCCAAACCCTGAGTAACCCAATCCAAAAATGGGGTTCAGATCTAAAAAGGGAATTCTCTGCAGAAGAATTACGAATGGCTGAAAGGCACCTGAAAAAGTGCTCATCATCTTTAGCCATCAGAGAAATGCAAATGGAAACAACTTTGAGATACCACCTGACACCTGTTAGATTGGCTGAGATAAAAGACACAGATGACAGCCTATACTGGAGAGGATGCGGAGCAAGGGGAACACTCCTCCATTGTTGGTGGGAGTGTAAGCTTGTTCAGCCATTTTGGAATGCATTATGGCGGTTTCTCAGAAAACTAAGAATCAATCTCCCCAAGGACCCAGCAATACCACTTCTGGGTTTATATCCTAAAGATGCACACTTGCACTCCAAAGGCATTAGCTCAGCTATGTTCATAGCAGCATTATTTGTAATAGCAAGAACCTGGAAACAACCTAGATGTCCCTCAACTGAAGAATGGATTAACAATCTATGGTACATCTACACAATAAAGTACTACTTAGCCATATGAAAAAATGATATCCTAAAATTTGCAGGCAAATGGATGGATTTGGAGAATATCCTCCTGAGCGAGGTATCACAAACCCAGAAAGATAAGCAGGGGATGTTCTCACTCATTAGTGGACTCTAAACAAACAAACAAACAAACAAACAAACAAGAAAAAAAGCCAAGCATGCCCAAGCTGCAAGCAACAACCACTGAACAGCTTGGGATCAGAAACGCCTTGGACTGACCCTTGGATCCCACTTCCCCTAGAGGAGCACCTGACTCAGTCTTGAGGTGAGGGAAGAAAACTGGAACTGCCAGGAGTGGAGGCTGATCTAAGCAATATTGGGTCAGTGGGACCATGGGACTGCATGCTGCCTGCCCAGTGAGGGGATGGGGAGTTGTGGAGAAGAAAAAATGACCTGATGTGACAGGAGGGGGAAGGGACCTTGAATAGGATATACAAGGATAGAAAGTGTGACTTCTTTGTTCATAATAATAAAATAAAAATAAAAAAAGAAAAGCTAAAACCAGGTTTAAAATAAAAATGTAATTGATCATAATATAGTAATAAAAATAACCAAAATATTAAAAAAAGAACGAATTGTAGAGAGGAGTGAGGATAAATATGATAAAAATGTATTGCATAAACATATGAAATTATCAAAGATTAAGTAAAACAATAAAAATAAAGCACAGTTCTAACAGTTCTTTGTTGTAGGCAAACATGCTTTGTGACAACCTTTCTCAGAAAACTTTTAAGATAGAAATAGGACATATTTCAATAAATTAATTTCAGTAACATTTATAATTGAAACCCAGCTTGCTTTCCATTCCTTCACTTGAAAAATATAAATTAAACAGGACTTAAGGGCCAAGATTTAGAATAAATAGTTTATAAGTGAAAATCTCTGAATTTAATTTCCAGGGGACATAAAGTTAAACCAATATAGTACAGTGTTATGGCAACACAACAATGTTCTGCTCAAAAGCGGCTTGTGTGCACAGCAGAGCCCACTGAGATATAGTCTGGCTTCATGGCACAGCAGATACCTCAAATTTGCACAAGCACAGATTACAATGTTCATGCAATACTGAAAATTCCAATCTACCTGTTTCCCTGATCATGTTCTTATCCTTAAGCAAAACATGACTCCCTGTGCTAAATAAGTAAAGATTTTTGATAAAAACCTTAGTGGTATGGATTTTCAGCAGTATAGTTACCTTGCTCATTTCACTTTTGAGATGCTTCACTTCCATATCTTGTGCTATAAGGTGCATTTCAAGTTGTTGTTTCTCTTTTTTATACTGCTCTTTTTTTTCTGTTAAGTGTTTCTCAATTTTTCCATAGAGATGATGAACATTTCTTGGCTGTGTTTCTTGTTCTTCAGTCAATCTGCAAGTCAAAGAGGCTGGTATTAAAATTCACTCTGGTTAAAAGTAAGTTGACCTTATTGTTGTATGGTATTTTATATTGTCAGCTATTTTCCTTTACAATGTCATCTCTACTTTTATGATTCAGTCTCTCCAAAGGACAAATGGACTAGAAAGATTATGATTAAAGACTATTCAGGGAATTGGCCAGTCCCTGTTACTAGCAATTCTGTCACTATAGAAGATAATCTTTTAAATTATTCAGTAAAGCGAAAAGTTGAAAATTACATGTAAATTTTATTGTTTCTACTAAAATATCATCTTTCTTAAACACTAATATTGAGCTTATAAAATTAACAAGATAATCAAGTTTCTCATTGCTACTTAGAAGAAAAATGGTATGGGTAAAAAACCCAACTGCTTCTTCAAAGGTAGTATGTGCTATACAAATTAAATTATATACATATATACATACATATGTAATATATTAACTATACACACATACACATACATAGTTCTAGCTAGAGCAGTAAGACAAGGGAAATAATTTAAAGGGTTGAAAACAGGAAAGGAAAATGTCAAAATACCCATTTACAAAGAACAAATTCTATATTCCAATATAATTCTAAAATTAAATATCAATCCTGAAGTCATTCAACCAACAAATGGACTAGTGGACTAATAGACATTTCTCAAAATGAGAAACATGAAAGAAGTCTATAAGATAAGGCAGTGCTTAGAATTTTTCCCTAACAGTCTAATCCGCCCTAACTGTTCATGCTTTTTTACCGTAAATACTCGGACCCGACTTTGGAGAGTTCCAGCTGCTGCTCTTCATTTTTACATCTGAGCTGTGATTTTGCCTTTTCTAGTTCTTGTGGTTTCTTGAGCACTCCACTAGCTTGGTTTTTCAGTTTCTTACTTTTTTCTATATGCGAGTGACTTTGGTTACGTTCTATTATCATTTTATATGAATGAACTGCATCTTGGATTTCCAACAGTCTTCCAGGATCTACGTCAGGAAAAGAGTGGGTAGCATTACAGTTCATGAGCACTTTGTGTATACGATATTCTGCCACTCATGGCAAACAAATATAGATGGAATTACTACACTGTGCAATAACTGATACTGAGATCTTTCAAATGAAGAAAACTAACTGCTTTTATTTAGCTTAAGTCTGATGGAGAAAAACAGATAAAATGACCACTATGAATTTAGATGGAAGCCAAAATTATTAAATAGGACCTAAAAATCTTAAATGGTTTATGCAACAAAAGACATTATCTCTTGAGCAAAGAAGGAACCTACAGGATGGGAAATATTTATGAGTTATATATTTGACAGATGGTTAGTATCTAGAATATATAAAGAATTAAAAAAACATCAAGAAAATAAACAACCCAAGTGAAAAATGGGACATGGAGTGGGAGAGATGGATCAGTATAATTACTACTCTTTTAAAGGGTCCCAGGTTCAAGTCTCAGGACCCACATAGTAGCTAACAACCATGCGTTTCAGTACTTCTCTGCACTGGATGCCTAGTCCCAGAGCATCCAGTTTGAGCACCATGCATGAATATGGGGCACAGATACACATGCAAAAAGAACACTAACATAAAATAAAAATTTAATAAGATTTAGCTCTAAAAGGGTGAAGCATAAAAATAAACATTAAAAATATTCAACATCCTTAGCTACCAAAGAAATACAAATTAAAACTACTTTGAGATTTCATCTTACATCACTCAGAATGTCTTAATAAAACTATAAGTTTGACAAATGCTGGTATCATGGGGAGGCAAACACTTAATTAGTACTAGGATGAATGCAAACTGATGTAGTAACTATGGAAATCAGCATGGAAGCTCCTCAAAAAATTAATAGTAGATCTCTCACATTATCCAGCTATACCAATCTTGGGCATATACTCATAATACTCTAATACCACTATAAAGATATTTCATTATCAATGTTCATTGCTTTTTTATCCACAATAGCTAGGAAATGGAAGATTCCCATCAACTAATTAATGGATAGTCAAAATGTGGCAAATTGTATATTATTCAAATGTTAAGAAAAGCAAAATTATGCAATTCATAAGAAAATAGATGGAGCTGGAAACAATGGTTCTGAATGAGGCAACCAAGACTTAAAAAAATATCATATTTTCTCCCATTTGTGAATGTTGGCTTTTAATCTTCAAATACATGTGTTTCATTTGGAATACTCTGAGAAGTCAAGAAAAAGCTTACACACACACACACACACACACACACACACACACTTATATATGGAAAGAGAGCTTGTGTTAAAATAGAGTTATCTTTTAACAGAACAACAGTGCTGGCAGTAGACACTGCAGATTAACAAATAAGAAGTTCAGGGCCAGGAATGGATTGATTCTTTTGGAACTATTGACCATTGATATACAATGGACCACAAAACATTGCAAGTTTTTGATAATGTCATGATTGTCCTATAGAATTTGACAGTAAGACCCCTCTTACTAAAGACCCCATGAAGTTAAGCCAGAGAATTTAGATCCATTAAACTACTAATGATCTGGCAGATTAATCCATATTGGCTATCTTTCTCAGTATTGCAAGGTTAACATGCATGCTTCCAGAGGAGAAAATCACCAATTTTACCCCACTGTGAACCCTGAGAGCTACAAGCAGCACCTAATCTAGTAAGATACACTCATTGGTGCAATAGTGGCATGAATATTATGGGAGTACCCAACTAGCTCTCTGATTGGCTTTAAGCCTTACTGCACAAAATGAAACCCACATCTGGTACCATTTCTGTGTCAAGAAGCTGTGTCTAGAAAGGTCACAGGACTCAGGGGAGAATCTATTAATCTACTAACTAGACATACTACTAAATCTACTTCTATGAACTTATCATAGTATCCATAGATTCATACATTTCTCAATCCTCCCTGTTTTGAATGGAATTATAATGAGGATGGGCAAAAGAAGGGGCCAGGATTATGTTGAAAAAAATGTGTTAACTGATTTACAGTTGCATACATTGTATCTGCAGACAAATCAGCTACAGACAAAATATAGCCATTGTTAAAAATTTAATTTTTACTTGCTCAACATGTTCAATGGAAACTTTATTTGTGATTAGGACCTGGAAACAACCTAGAATCCCCTCAACTGAAGAATGGGTAAAGAAAATGTGGTACATTTATACAATGGAGTATCACTCAACTGTTAGAAACAATGACACCAGGAAATTTGAAGGCAAGTGGATGGAATTAGAAAAAAATCATCCTGGGGTAACCCAGATTGAGAAAGACAAACATTGTATGTATTCACTCATAAGTGGATATTAGCTGTAAAACCAAGGATAACTACACTACAATCCACAGGCTCTGAGAGACTCAAGAGAGAGCTCAAGAGAGCATGCCTAGATCTCCCTGTGAAGGGGAAACAAGATTTCTTGAGTGGACTGAGGGCTTGTGAGAATGGGAACATGAAAGATCAGGTTGTAGGGTGGCTAAAGGGGAGCATACTGAAAGAGACTATTGAAGGGGGGTCATTTCAGGGCCAGGTAAAAACCTAGCACAGGGAATCTCCCAGGAATCTACTGTTGCGCCTGAGTCAAGGGACTCCCAAAACCCTTTGTTCTGGTGCAGCAGAGGGAATCTGTGCCAAGCTCAGAGGTGAGGGTTTTTTCCTATTTTTTTTTCTTTAAAAAAAAATATATAAGTGGGGTGCTACACATTTTGACGTTTCAGGATTGGGTAAAGGGGTATGGGGTATAGTAACTATTGGCTAAACTTTAAGCATGAACCCAAGCCCAGAATCTACTGGCTGAACTTTTGGTGTGAAACTAAGTTTTGATTTTATTGGCTGTCAGGTGCATTCTTGAGATTCTTCCCAGATTCTTAGACCTGGACCCTGCCCTCAGACATTCAATGGTCTTTCCTTAAAATAAAATTTTATAGCAATAAATCTATGCCTTTACACTACAAGGGTGACCCAGCTAAGACTCATAGCAATAAAGTGTTTGTAGCCTGAACTGGTCATCTCCTATGACCAGATTGGCGCCTAGCCAAATTGCTATTAAAGAAGCAATCTGATGAAAACAGATGCAGACCACAGCCAAACATTAGGCAGAGTTCGTGGAATCCTGCTGGGTCAAGGACACCATAAGAAAACACACAGAATCAACTATCCTGGGATTGTAGGTGCTCACAGAGTCAAAATCCACAATCAGGGAGTCTGCATGGAACTGACCAAGGCACTGGGCATATATGTGACAATTGTGTTGCATGATGTTCTTTGGGAGCAGGACTGTCTCTGACTCTTTCACTGGCTTTTGGGACCCTACTCCTCATACTGGGTGGCCTCACCTAGCATTAATACAAGGGGAGGTGCTTAGTCTCACTATAACATCTTAATATGCCATGTCTTGGTGTTGTCCATGGGAGACCTTCCCTTTTCTGAATAGAAGTGGAGGAGGGTGGGTGCCAAGAGGAGATGGATGGGAGGTGGAGGGGTAGCGGGGAGACTGGGAGAGGAGATGGATGGGAGGTGGAGGGGTAGCGGGGAGACTGGGAGAGGAGATGGATGGGAGCTGGAGGGGTAGCGGGGAGACTGGGAGAGGAGATGGATGGGAGCTGGAGGGGTAGCGGGGAGACTGGGAGAAAAGGAAGGCAAGGAAACTGTGAGTGGGAAGTAAAATAAATTTATTTTTAAAAATTTTAAATGAAAAAAAAAAGGCTATAACGTAGCACTATGAGGTTGTGGAATGGGTGCTTCATAACCTGACATCAACATACAGATCCTTGTTTCACACCCTATGTGAAAATTAATTCCAAAGATATCAAAAACCATAGTCTAATGGCTGAAACTTTTTAACTGTAAGACAAAATGATTCCAGGATATAAGCATATATAAAAGTATTCCTGCACAGATTCACAGAGCTCAGGAAATAATAGCAAAAATTAAAAAAAAACTGGAATTGCAAAAAAATTAAAACAATTCTGAATTGCAAAGAAAACAACTGATGTGGCATGTCTTTCTGTAAGCTGTGAAAAAAGAAACTGTCTTGGTCTATGGCAAGCATCTTAGAAGTAGGTGGGGAAATCAGAGCATAGTTAGGGGAAGGAGGGTGGAGTCAGAAGAGACACCATCCAGCTGCCCCAAAATCAACATGTAACACAGTAAACCACAGGCCACCTGGCAAGACAGATTAATAAAAATTCATTAAATTAAGATGTGAGAGCTAGCTAGCAATGTGCCTGAGCCATAGGCCAGACAGTATGAAATTAATACAAGCCTTTGTATAATTATTTGGGGCTAAGAGAGAGTCTGGACTTTTGGACCTCTGGCAGGACAGGCCAGAAACCTCATACTTATTTTTTTTTAATGAATAAAGTCTCATTTTTTATTCATGTATCCCCTTGTTCAAACTCCCTTCCCCCTCCCACCCCTCCCAGTCACTCTATCTTTTCCCCATCTCCTTATCTCCTCCCCAGCAAGGGCAGGAGGTCCCAAGGTCCCAAGGTAGCTTAGTTCAGCATCCACTCCAGGCAGATCTGCTTTCCTAACTCCAACATCAAGACTGGGTCAGGTGTTCCTCTGGAGGGAATGGGCTCCAAGGTGCAGTCCAAGATATTTCAGATCCCAAGCTGTTCAGTGGTTGTGGTTTGCATCTTGAGAATGCTTTTCTTTTTGTTTAAAGTCCACTAATGAGTGACTACATCCCCTGCTTATCTTTCTGGGTTTGTGAGACCTTGCTCAGGAGGATATTCTCCAAATACATCCATTTGCCTGAAAATTTTAGGATATCATTTTTTCTTACTGCTGAGTAGTACTCCATTGTGTAGATGTACCACAGTTTGTTAATCCATTCTTCAGTTGATGGGCATCTAGGATGCAGAAATCTCATTCTATAAATGGCACTTCAACACCCACATAAGGCTGGGGAAGCTTAAAAAGGGTTCCAGAGCACAGAAACAAAGCCAAAAGTGGCTTCTGAGTTGTGTCTTTGATGTGGGTCATGGTACAGAGACAGCATGGTGTGTCGGCTTGAATTATAAAATGGCAGGTTTATGGCGGGCATCTTGAGCTGCAATAAGGCTGGTTCCTGAAGTCTCAGAAAAGACTCGGTATAAGTAACAAGCTGCATTTGATGCATTTAAAGTTTCTGTTTATACTGAACAAAAGGAGAACAGTGTCAAAGATGGTTTCTTGGTAGCAGCATTTTCTGGGATTGCTCTGTTTGCTGGCAGCAAGCACAGGTGTGACCCCTTTAACAGTGACATTCTAACTCAGAATTAGTGGCAAAAACTGTGGCCCTTTAAGAGGCCCTGCTGCCAAATACTTAAATGGAGTTTATGAGCAGCTGGCAGCAGAGCTCTAGTTGGTGGTAGTGTGGACCCTAAGATCCTCCAGAGTTGGGGTGGTAAAAGGTTTCACAATATATAATATTGCTTCCTAGAACTGGGAAAGTAAGCCTGGCTCTGGTGTCTTCACCAAGTTGAAAAGCAGAACAAAGTCAGCAGTTAAAGCAGTGCTTTACAGTCTAGCATTTCAAAAGCTGTTCTGATTGGACAATGATTAAGGATACATATTAAAATAGATTCAGATGGAGAAAACCTCTAATGGGTGACAAGGTATGTGAAAAAGACTATGTAGGTGAGGAGAGAGGACATCCCAGAAACCTCATGGAAAAATATTCCAGGGAATGGAGAAAATCTTTGCTAGCAGCACACCTGAAATGTGATTCAAATTTGGAATATGTACAAGACTCAAATGCTGTGATACACACAGAATGACACAAATCCCAATCGATAATTGACAAATGAATGGGAAGGAAGAAATGCAAATGGCCTGGAAGTATGATGCAAAGTATTCTTATATCCTCAGTCAACAGGAAAGTGCAAATCAAAACTACATTGAGATCTTTATCTTACTCCCTGCAGTGAGATGTGCTGCCCTCAAAAGAGCAAATGCTGGGGAGAATGTTGAGAACAAAGAAGACTTACAACATCGATGCCAGGGCTATAAATTACTGCTACCACTATGAACAGTGTGGAGACCCTCAGAATCCCACAAAAACAACTAATATAGAGAAAGGTGACAAGCAAGAGAAAGTGATGTGAGGGTATGAGAAAAATACAGGGACATATATGTATGAAATATCAAAATAAAACCCATTATTATTATTTTGTGTGCTAACATGGTTAACTTAAAATATCACATTATGACTCTATTGTTTGACGAACATAAAACATAAGCATTTCTGACAAAAATCATACTCATCACCCATTAAATTTGGTTCTACTTAAAAATTAATTTTCTTGCTGAAAAGATAGAAGTCGAAGATGCCAGAAGATAAAGAGAATGCTCATACAAAATATTAGAATTTACGTTACAAAAAAATATTTCTAAAAATGACTTATAATGTAGTACAGTCTTTTCCTAAATTCCAATGAAGTTTTTAACAGACCCAGAAAAAAAATTAGAATTCAAAAGAAATACAATAGCCTGAGGGGCAATGCTGACTTACAGGTATGCTACACAGAGTTATAGTAACAAAACCAGAATGCCAGTGGCACAACAGAAACATATAATAGAAAGAATGAAATGGTTCCAGAAATGGCCCCAACCTGATATAGACTCCTTACTTCTAATACAGTTTCCAAAAATATGATTTAGTGAAAAGTCACCCTCTTCAAAAATGTGCAGAGAAAATAGTATGTTAACCTGCATCCTTATGTCTCACACTACACTAAAATTCTAGATAGATAAAAGTCCCCTATAGAAAACCTCAAATTCTGAATTTGAAGATTGTTTCAGTGCTAATGCTAAAGGCTTTACATTAATGCAGTGATGTTACCTTTATAATTCATTTGAAGTTGGTCAACTATCATCAATATATTGTCATAATCAGGCAAATCATCATCCTCAGAGTCTGATTCAGATAACTGGTGATTATGCATAGCATCCATGTTCTTTAGAGCCTGCAAAATAAACAATATAATATCAGTAAGATCCTTAAGTGCTTATACTATGTAGTAAATGTATAAACATATCAGCTCTACACTTTTCTGATTATAATGTCTTGTAGAAAGGAAGGAAACTAATTTTTCAAAAGAGTATCAATGACTAATCTTTGTCACCCAGAGCTTCAATATAAATTTTAGCAGATAACAAAAATTCTACATATTTTTACTTTAGTCTTTATGATATATTTTACAATCTTTCATAATGTATCACTTCCTTTGTAAATTATGTTGAGAAAATCCTGTTTAACATTTATTTTCACAGTACCTTTTTCTTTTCCTCACATGTTTCCTTATTCAGCCTACAAAGAAGACAGAAGTTTCTGCTCAATATTTAAATATAAAAAGCACAGATAATATTGAGAACTATTATATTTACAAAAAATGCATTTGTCACTTATCCTACTAAAAATTTTAAAAATTATTTCAAACATGATAAGCTTAGACAAGGGAGGTTCATTTAAAATAAAAAGTCAAATTAAGGAAAAAAAAGCATTGTCACTAAAACTATCCAGATAATTAAATTCTGAGCAAACTTTCTTACAATGAATGCAATAAGAAAATATGATATTACTAGCATTATTTTATGGAAAAAACATGCTGACTTTTGTTGTCATTTTCTATAAAAATAAATCTTTATAGATGCTAACCCCAACTGAAGTATAATATGTAAATCCTCTAGTAGTGAAGATAGGAGTTAACTTGTTTGGGACCTCTGCTGCCATCTAAATTCTGTTTAATTCTCATGACGTTGTGTGTGGCAAATAACAGTGTTTTATAAGTGAAAGGACCAGGCAAAGGAAGATGAACGCAGTTCACTGAGTGCAGAAAGCTCATTAGTGCAGACTGAACTCAAACCCAGGAATGCTGGCTATGCATGTTTCTTATTTGTGACACTGTATCTGTCTGCAATCACATTAGTTAAAATAATAGTAGGTAAACTTATACTATTGCTGCATTTCTGGTTATAATTATAAGCAACATTCCAACTTCCGAATGGTTAAAAAGATTAGGTATATAGGCAAATTTGGAAATTTACATTCAATAATAAATGGTTTATTTTTGTAAAGACATTCTGAACAAGTGTATTTGGCTATTTAACTATTTATGCCTGCATGAAACAAATAGTAAGGGAGTATATGATGCATGGTAATAAAATTATTAATAAAAAGAAATAAGGATATTATACTTCAGAATTTCATAATTCAAAAACAACAATGATACTGTATGACTTTTGCATTAAACAAGTTTCAGTCCTTCATGTTTTCTGCAGAAAATAAATAGCTATTAGATTGATGTATATAATATTTTGCAATAACCTATAAAATGGTAGAAACATAGCAATGATGATTCTGGCAAAAGAAGAAATTGATTTTTAGGACTTATTTACTATGACTCATAATTTGCATGTGTTTATTATATAAAATTAATGTATAGTGTGTGATAGTTTAAGTGTTGGATAATCATTTTAATATGCAGTTATATTAGATTATCACATTTTTGAGCCAGCACTGTAGAATGAACAGCATTTTTAAGGACACTTAGTCTGTTATAAATCCTCAAAGATGGCATATAAAATCTAATCTTTAGATATGAAGATCCAATTAAACTCAATAAATATACTCAACTGGGACATTTGCAACAGCATGAAAACATATTTTAAAAATATGTTTTTCCATTAAGCAACTTTAGAGGTGGAGAAGAATTTGCAGCGGCAGGAGAGATAACTCATTTGTTAAGAGCACGTAATTAGAGGATGTGAATTTGGTCTCAGCATCTATGTCAGGGTGCTTACAACTGACTGGAAGTCCCTCTCCTCGAGGTCTGACAATTGTGGCCTCCTTGAGTATCCATATGAACAATACTCTCACCCATAGAGATAGACACAATTGAAATAATAAAAATAAATTAAAAAATGGCTCTGTGATTAAGGGTAACTATTCTCTCAGGCTATTTGAGTTCAATTTCCAGCACCTATATCAGTCAGCTCACAACTGCCTATAAGTCCTATTCTTGGTGATCTGATGCTTGCACACACACACACACACACACACACACACACACACACACACCAATTAGAATTTTTTTAAAATATTTTTTAAAAGAAACTTTAAGTCCAATTTCTTTACGTTTTTTGAAACAGGGTTTCTCTGTGTTGTCCTAGCCATCTTGAAACTTATCCTGTAGATCACATTGGCCTTGAATTCATAGCAATCTGTTTCTGTCTCCTAAGTGCTGTGCACCACCACTGACTGGCTCCTTTTCTTTTTACTATTACCGTTAACAGTAAAAATTTTCTAAGCAGTTGCCTGTAGCCAGAAGTTTTTGTGTCCTATTTGGATTTGGCCTGTCCCACATTCAAGATTTGCCTTAAGATTTATTTCAATATTTGCAATTATATAATGTCTATGGGTCTGTGTATATGCCTGAGGATATCAAAGGCATTAATCATTCATTCATAAATTGCAATGAAATTGGATAAAATCATAAAGTGCTTCCTTTTGTATTTATTTTTAAATTAAAATGCAAGAAAACAAGCCAGATACGAAGAAAGATAAATCAACATCTAGTTTGAAACACAAACATAATTTATTACATAATGCTGTAATAAATCAAGGACTTCTGAGAAGACAAGGGGAGGTCAAGCCTGAGCTCATGGAAGTTCAGAAGGACAGCACAGAGGAGAGGAACCATCCAAAACAAAACAAGAAAACCAACAAAAACCCAGGAAGATCATTCTACTCAGAGAACAAAATGGAAGCAGAGCTATTTGCCACCGACACGTTTCCCAGGAACTTGGAGCTGAAAGTGGAGAACACTCAGAAATGAGGAGATTAGTGCTACATTAGGCTTGAATGCTACACTGAAAGGCAGAGCTTACTGCTCTTGGGGAAGGACATTAGGAAAACAGGATTAATAATTCAATCTCTGCTACAATTTTTGTTTTGTTCTGGAATATCAGTAATGCTGGACTTAGATAAAATATTTAAAATCACAGAAAACATGTATTATGAAAGAAAAAAGCAGAGAAATATCTTGGCAACACTGTTTTACTTTTATATTGACTATTTGGTTTTTATACAGTTGAAAATGAACATATTATTCTTAGTTAGCTTTTCACCTTCTCTTTCATAATGATCCCTGGCCTTGGGTAAATGTGGTATATATATAGTATATATATATATATATGTGTGTGTGTATATGTATATGTTTATATATATATATATATATATATATATATATTCCACCACTCAGGGCTGAGCATTCTGTAGTCTCCTGTTCTCTGCACCCTAGGGGGAAGGACTATAATGTTCTACTTAGGACTGAGCACTCCATGATCTCATATTCTCTGTACACTGACAGCTTGTGAATCAGTTTTAATCACCATGTTCTGCAAGAAGAGGCTTCTTCTATGATGATGGAGGGCTACAATAATCTATAGGTACAATGATAATTCATTAGTTAGTGTCAGTGCAATAGCAGAATAGTAGTGGTAGGTTTTCCTCTAGTGCCTCTAATGTGTCCATTTGTAAGTTCTTGGTCTCAGTAATGTGCCAGGTATGGATTCTATTTCATGCAATAGGCCTTCAATCCAAATGGAAGGTGTTTGGTTGTTCCAGTAACATCTGTGCCACTATTGAATCAATGGGCATATCTTGCTATGACCGCCATTATTGTTGTAGCTCACATGGCTTGAAGCTCGATAAAATTAATGATTACTTTTGCCTTCGAGTAGCATGAATAGAGTCTTTTAGCACTATGAAAGCTAACCAGTTGGGATGAAGCTTGAAGGTTAGTATTAGCTGGATTTTCCCATGTTTTATGTATATAGTGCCTTCAGCAAGACATCCCCAGTGGTGCAATAGCGCCACTTTTAAGTTGAGGTTTATCTACAGCTGTCTAGTTGGATGTGAGAGCTACTCAATATAGGAGGCAATTCATGCCTGGTACTGTAAACCTAGTGAACTGTTCCTGGTCAGACATATTGAGATCTTAGAGAAAAACCTACTACTGCCATTTTCTAAGTGTATTGTAAATATTTATAGCCACAGAAAAGTGTGGCTGTCATTCTTCATTAAAGAATCTTCTTTTTTTAGTAGACAGAGCTTACTACAGAGATCCACAGTGGTCAAAACACAGAAAGTGGGAGATAATAGGGTACTATTTTGAATGATTTTAATATCAACTTGCCACAAAATAGCCTCGACTGAGTCAGCAGCCTCACTTGAGGAGGTGTCCTGAGTGCCCTGATTGATGTGAGAAGGCCCACCCTGATTGTCGGAGGCACCTTGGGAGGTGCACAGATACCAAGAACATTCCAAAGAGTAATTTAGTCTTGTTCTTGCTTCCTCAGCCTCTCTGCTTGCCATGGAATTGATTTAAACCACTGCTGCTGCCACTGCTGATTCCTTCATTGACAATAGAGTCAGAAAGCTTCCAAGTTTTACTACAGGCTTGCACCTCAGAAAATTTCCAGGATCCTGTGCCAGACTGGGACTACTGACATGCCTTCCCCCCTTGCGGTCTGAGTGACTATCTCGTTACTCTTCAGTGAGGGGCACATATTCTGACACTACTCCAACTATCGAGGAAACTAGCATCACAGGACCAGACATCAGCATTTCAGGTGTGATTTATCTGTTATTATTTTAATCTTCATTTAATAAATTCTGTTATACATCAGAAAACACACACACACACACACACACACACTCACGCATGCCCACATGTACATATATTTACCCTCTTGGTTCTGTTCCTCTAGAAAGCCCTGACTAAAATAGGCACCCATCCTCTAACCCTACGTCTAAGGCTTAGGGAAAACTGAAGAAGAGGAAAAGGGCAGGAAGGTTATACGATAAAAAGAATGAGTTGCCAGCTGTGAGACAGTGTTTTCTAGATATGTCTTGGGAGCTACACCCATAATATCTAAATAAGGTTGCCCAAACAGACCTGTGGTCAACACGCTAGCGTGGTGAGGTGGGTATGTAGCCTAGCTGAAGGGCTAGTCAATCAATAGCTGCCAAGAGAGGTAAGATGGACTTTTTCCCCTAGGGACAATCTCCCTGATAGGCCATCCAATCCCAACTGGTCAACTATAAGCAAATGTACATGCAAAAACAACTAAATGGACACAAGTATATTATGTATATAAATATATATACATACATATATATAAACAATAATTATTATGAAGGTGTCATGAACTTGAGGAGTATCCACCATGGTTTAGAACACTGTCTAAGTTTTTTTCCTTATTACTGTGATAAAGTACATAGTTAGTTACTTAGGTGAGGAAGGGTTTAGGGTTGATCAAGGCTTCACAGCTGCTCACATTTTTTTTCCAGCTCCTTGGACAGTGTTGCCGAGAGTAGTGGAGGGTTTCTGCACCTCACATAACCTAATCTATATAATTGTTCACAAATAGACCTATAGGCTTTATCTCTTTGTCATTACACATCCTGTCAAGTTGACAATATAACTATGACAACCCCATCCCTTGTCAACTTGACACTCAAACATGTGAATGTTAAATTAGAATCTTTGTTTTTTATGCATCTGCCAAATACCTGATTGTGAAAGTTAAGCTGTGTGCATAAAAGATATAATGAACGAAGCAGGGGTACCTGCTACAAATTTATCCTTCAAAAAGTATTTGTCAACTTCAGCTAACAACACTTGGAAAGAAAACCATTTCCTCATGTCTTACAGTTCTGCTGTTACCTTTCTAATAAAACAGTCATCAGAATAAAGGAGAACAGTGGCATGTCACTGTATTCTTTTGATGTCAGTACAAGACTGAACATTTCTACTGAAAGCATGCAATGTGTTAAGTATGAACTTTAGGTCGAATTAGAATTAGTTTCTTAGGACAATAGCAATGATACACTATTAAGTATTACCATACTTACCCAGAATGCTTTTTTGTTGTAACAGAAAATTGGTGGCTGCTAGCCTTCCCACAATGCTTTTGTAGGATGAATCCTTTTCTAACACCATCACTGGAAATGGCAGCAGCTGCTGCATCAGCACCATCACCGGCAGCAGCGGTATTGCCACATGATGGCTTTTCCACTGTGTCCACTCTGTCACTCAGTCCTGTCTTCTTTTTTTGTTGAAGCTGCCACAGAAGTTTGCTACTAAGAATTCTGACACTTTTCAATTAAATTAATTTTTCATCAACTTTATCATTTCACCCAGTTTGATTTTCATTATTTTAATTAACAAGACCTATTTGTGTGTATAGTTCAATATTGTCATGGAGGTATTTTTCACCTCATGGTTTTCTTTTTAATCACTGTTTTCTATGTAAAATGTTCACTATCTGCAAGGCACATCTGTGTAAAAAGATGTGTGTATATGTGACAGTTGTGTGGCTTGGTCTATCTGTGAGACTCCTAACAGTGGGAACAGGGCCTGTCCCTAGTGCTTTGGCTGTCTCTTGGAAACCTATTCCTCATACTGGATTGCCTTGCCCAGCCTTGATACAAGGGGAGGAGCTTAGTCTTACTGCAATTAGATATGCCATAGTTTGTTGATACCCATGGGAGGCCTGCTTTATTCTGAACAGAAACAGAGGAGGAGTGGATGGTGGGGGGAATGGAGGTGGGGGAGGAAAGGGGAAGAGAGAAGGAGGGAGGGGAAACTGTGATCAATCAGAATGTTAATAAAAAGCCATCTGTGTCCCCTTTTGTTTTATTAGCAAGATTTCATTTAGTGTTAAAGGCTCAATTTAAAGGATGTGATATTGTGGGGTTCCAGTAACAAACCTAATTTCAACCTAAATTAATATCCCGTGTAGTTTACTTCTTGAAGGCAAACAAAAAGTTGATTTAGGACTAAAGTGTGTGTGGATTTTAATGCTTGTTCTCCTCGAGTGGATGTGTGAGCAGTTGTATAATACTTGATGAACAGTTCTGCAGCCTTTTACACTTGAGGAATGTCTGGGTGCATGGACATTACTCTGTCACAATCTTGACTCAGTTTTAGTTGCTGAGAAATTTTCTTTTTGAAGATGGAATTATAAATGCCAGTGTGATTTGTCTCTTAAGTACATTGTTAGAGTAAGTTTCAAATAAACTAAATTTAAAATTAATTTAATTTAAAATAAACTAAATTTAGCCTTAAGTGATCATGGCTGTGGGAAAAGACAAGCAAGGGAATGAAATGAAATTCATCTTTTATGATCCCTATTATATTTTCCATCTGCTCCCGAAACAATGATAAATACTCTGAAACAAAGAGAAATTTACCTTAGCCTAAGTCCAAAATAAAACATGAACATCAATCTTAACTTTTTAAAATTTTTGAATGAACTTAATTAATTGTGTGAAATTTACCAAAATCAAGTTAAATCAATGTAACACTATAAAGGCTTCTCTTGTAGCAAAATTTACTATACAATATATTAAGTACTAACTTTTTATAATAAATTTAAACCATTCTGTAAATAGAGAATAGGCAAATTTTAAAGTATTCAGTCAACTATATACTTTAAATATAAAGTCAACTCAGTCTCAAAGAAAATCAGATTGCTACACAGTAATTCAAATTATCTATTATGATAGTGTTTGGTGCCAATATGAGCTATCTGCATGAATTTAATCTAATATGTTCTTATATCTACACTAGCTAGCAGATTACAAGAGTTGGATAAAGATTCTTGGATTTCTACATTGAAATTAAATACAATATAATGCCATTCTTTATATCCAAATAGCAACTGTCCCTTTCTAAAAGATGTCATCTTTTTAATCCTTGATAGCTGAGCTGATTGTCTGACTTGGTACTTACTTACTTAAAGTATAAATATTGAAGTCAGTCACTGACAAGAAACAGAAAACCACATTTTTGATATTGCAGATACTTAATGTTAAAAGGAATTAGTACAATTTGACCTGATAAGAATGATCATCCAAACCTTAAACACAGCTAAGTCATTATCTGTTACACTGTTCACAATGTCAGTAATAAGATCCAAATATAACATTACTTTCTCATGAAAAGAAGCATACACACAGGATTCAAAAAATCAAAAATTTCCTCACTTCAAAGAAAAAAAATTCTTAAACATTTTTATAAATACTCTAATTTTTAGATGTATTACAGCATTTTTCAAATTAGATATTAAGCATTATCTCTTTAGATTCTTCAGTGAAGTACAAAATGTTATTCCACTTGGGTCTATGCTACGTTATTAAACAAACTACATTAAATGAGACACTTCAATGGAAAGAGTTACACACCCGTGGCTGACTGTCATCGCTGCTGTCATTCATGTTTTCTTCTTTGCTGGACGTCACATATAAATTTGGTTCTGCTGAAAACCCAAACACTTAAAGTACAAGGAAAAATTTAATAAAATGACAATATTTGTAACAACATAGAACTGTGTGGTGGCCCAGTAGGTAAAGGTACTTGCTGCCAGTCCTAATGACCGAGTTTGATACCCAGGACCAACTTAGTGCAAGGAGATAACTGACTCCTCTGAGTTGCAATCATGTGACCCAACACAAAAACACATGTATAATTAGTGAATAACAAATAACTACATTTAAAAAGTTAAAAATCCAGGTTTTACTTTTAAAAGAAATTGATTAAGCCTAATCTTTATTTGACTGCTATTTCTCTTTTTTGGGGACACACTTAACAGATATGAGAAATTAACCACCACTCGAGGCCATTGCTGTGTATGTCCCCTAATTGCTTGAGTTATATGGGAAGAGGCTTGCATTGAGTTATAGTGGGAAGAGGCTTGCAATCTGAGCTATGATTAACTCCTCTAGCACACTCCTCTAGTTGTCCTTTTAAAGAATCATGCTGACCTCTAGATTTTTAAAAATTGGATTATGGGTTAAAGGAGTAAACATGATAACACTGCTCATCAATGAAATCAACACTTGATGAAAAATGAAAATTATAGCTCTGTTCTGTCATAGTTTATTAATAATGACTAAAAGATGAGCAAGAAAAAGTAAAACACATGTCCAAAACCAAAAAATGATATGATCTATATTTTGAAACAACATGAATCTATCTCTGATTACTAAATTCTATATAAAATTACTCTGGCTGCCAGTCAGTCAGGCTGCAAGATTCTTCTGACCACCATAATTGGCTCATTCCTTTCTCCACAGACTCCTTGCATCCTCTGCTGGGGCCTGTCCACTGCCAGGGATGGCTCCTGGCAAGACACTACATTGTATTACATTCAGAAGTACAATGGTATCAGTGAACAAACCTTCAGAGACAACTTTTTTTTTTGAGACAAGATTTCTCTGTGTAGCTTTGCTGTGCTGGGTCTCACTCTGTAGACTAGGCTGGCCTTGAACTCACATATCCATCTGCTTCTGCTAACTGGAAATGAAGGCATATACCACCAACACATGGGTGTAGAAAACATTTTTAAATACCACAGAAACATTCTTTTCCTTCCCTTAAGACTCATCCATGGTGGGAAGTTGTTGATTGATTTTTGTAATTTTATTCTATTAGAACAAACATTTCTTTGAATTCTTTGCAACTTATATCATTTTTTTTATTGATACTATGGTATTTGAAATTTAAACTAGTGTTTCATGCCTAATTTTTATTTTTTGAATCAGAGACGGGACAAGTTTTCAGTATTTATTTTCACACAGGATCATGAATTTTGGCTTCATTTTCCTAGTACCTTATGCATTTCATATTAATTTTTCTATTTGCACTGCTCTTCATTATAGTTCAACACTCCTCAGATGCCTGAATAATTTGAAACTGATTTAAAGTGGCATTTCCATTTGCAGCCTATGCTAAGTTTAATACCAAACTTATTACTGTGTGAGTTCTATTTGAACTCACTGTGTGTGCAATAAATAATTTGTATTGGCTCGGGGCATATACTTTGTGCTCCTGGCCTGAATAATTACTCAACCAAATTGCTTTGAATTGAATAGAGTTCTTACCTTTTATTTGATCATTTGCTACATATTCTCCTCTCCAATCTGCAGTCTTGGGCAAATGGACAACATCTTTCTTTTGTGCAAGAGGTTCAGAGAGAATCTGTTGAAATCAGAGTCAAGAAAGATTTTAACAAAGAATGCTTGTGTGTTCTTGGACAAGACAGTTCTACTTCTTATTTCAAAGCAATAACACTGGAAAATAAGGGATGGTTGTATTGAAACTCAGAATATTGAGTAGAGAGTCTCACAAGATTATCTAAATCAATATTGACATTTACTTTCATGTAACTGTGGAACATACATAAACCAAGCATGTAAGGCTGAAGAAGACATACTCCTAGACAGCATATGTCAACAACAGTTTTGAATATATAATTATGCTTTATTTGCTCCAGTAAATGTAATACATATGTTAAAACATTTAAAATTTTTAAATAGTTTGACAGTTTTATACATTAATAAATGAATGTATTTTTGTTCCTCCGTCCCTCTGTCCCTCCCCCCCCTCCCTTCCTCCCTTTCCAACTATACCCATTATTTTCAACACACTTCCAGGTTGCTTTCCTTTCTTGTATTGTGTGACCCACTGAGTTTAATTAGAGTTCTTTGCCTGAGTATATGTAGTAGTTACTTACTCCAGCAAGTGCTCAGTATATATAAATAAATATATCCTAAGCTATACTGCTGAAGAAAATGACACACCCTCCTTTACAATTGTTAACTTCCCATAATGTCACATTTGTCATGGAGGTAACCAATCACTTTCTAAATGGATTTTGGCTCACTTCATAGGAAGGTATTTGTGTCTGGTTTTTAAGCTTGGTCAAGAGTCCATAGCTAGAGAGGAGGTCTGTCTTAGGTAGAAGTCTACTACCACTGATTTGCTAAGTGGTCATATTTTTAAACTGACTTCTAAATCAATATTCATGCTTATGCCCATACAATAGTGTTACTGAATTTTCACTGGAAAATTTCTCCCTTCAGTGGACAATAGGCAATACAGAAGCCAATGAGAGACAAAAGTTTTAGTGGAGTGGTGCGCCCTGAATGCTACACCCATATAAACCCTTTCCAGGTTCAGGGGGCATTTCAGAAGAGGAGACAGGAAGAATGTAAGAAGAAGAAAGTGCACCAAAAAGGAATATATCATTTTTAAAAGTAACATATTAAGTTCTTAAATGCAATGTATCTAGTGCAATAAACTAATAATCATTTAGAGGAATTTCAACGAGTAAAGTTGTTTTAAGGGAAAAAAGATATATATTATTAAAAATAATATGCCAAATCAAGAATATATATAAAACATCGTATTTTTACTTGTGGATAAAAACTGGGATATATTCTTGAGGCTCCTAGGAAGATGTGGGGATAAATGTGGTGCCTGGGAAGATGCCTCGATGGAGATGGCCTTTTTCTGTGCAAACATAAGCTCCTGATACTGACATATCAGTAACATGTAAAAAATCTTGTCTGGCTATGCATGGCTGTAAACACAGTGCTATGTGCAGCAAACACACGAGGCCTGTAGGGGCTTGCTGACAACCAGTCTATATCCACATCCAGCAGGAGACATTGTATCAAGAGGGCAGCTAGTTTGATAGCCCAGGACTTTTGAGTTCCTTCTCTGCCACTCTATTTGTTCCCAGATGCATACAGTGGCACACACAAACACATACAGTAAAACACATACATCCCTCTTGCATATACTCCCATATTCAAAGTCCTAAGTATCAATAGATATGTATTAGAATATTAAAAATATTTCAAAATAAAGTGACCAAATGTTAAAATATACATGTGTTATGTTATATTAAAATAACAGCATGAAAATATTAGATACGGTACAGATCTGTTAAGGAAGATCTTTAAAAAGAATACCAAACCATAGCAAGAATAGAAGCATATGTATGTTTATGTTTTGTCAAGTGTTGTAATGATCTGGGCCTTAGTTTGCCATTTTCTTATGTATTCTTTGTGAGCATAAAGGTGGCCAGGACAGGATTTTTCCCACTCTTGTTTCTGAGTCTCTCCAGAATGCTAAGTGTCAAATGAAACACTGTGACACTCTGTTTCCCTCCACTCATGTGTCATCCTCCTAGACTATGTGTGGCTGGTATGCTCTCATTCATTAACTCACAACTTAGATCCTGTAGGTTCATCTGCCCCATTACAGAATTTTATTCTCACTTCCAAAGAAGAGAAACTACAAACTATATGGATGTTTTCTTTGTCCTAATATCCTGTGTTTTCTTCATATTAAGTATGTAATGTGACTTACAGTTGTTTGCAGCTGACTAAGTTCTCTAGCATGTCACCATGTCAAAGACTCTTACCTAGAATACTTGGTGTGTAATTTCTATCAGAGAGTGGATATGCAATAGAAGAAGGTTATTCAATATTAAAATACTTCAGCATGTTCAGAAGTACTTCAAGCAGTTAGAATATGTCTGGCTTATATGTACTAAATGTTTATTAAAAATGAGAAATCTGTATACCAAATACATCAATATAAACTACCCATGCTAAGTCCACTATAATGTCCACAAAATGCAATGCACAATACTTTTATATTTGCTGATTTATACCATCAAAATTAAAGTAAGTTGGAAAGTTATCTTTTATAAACTCATGCAAAAATTCCTCATATGTAAATTTCCTGTATGTTAATAAGCACTCCATATGAGTCTACTTTCTCCATCAATGGGCACATAAAAGTGATATAGAAATCATAAAGAAAGAATTCAACTTTTAAGTTTGGAAATACTGACTGGCAATTTGAAAACAAATTTTTTTTGGCTGAAGGGAATGATCATTCTTTAATGTTAATATAATTGTAAGGGCACCACCTTTATCTTCCTTATACCTTCAAATGCTAGTGGCTGGGGTGATATCTTTGTTGGTAAAGTGTCTGTAGAAGAAGAATGAGGACTTGATTTAGCACTCACATAAATGAGCCAAGCACAACAGCATGCTTCTCCTCTAGAGTCCTGGGAGCATTCTAACCTACTGATGAGATCAGGTTCAGTTAGAGACCTTGTCTCAATAAATACAGTGTAGAGCAATAGAATAAGGACTCAGACATTGACCTCCAACCCCTGCATTCATGTGCAGCTGGCACACATCTGCACTCTCACATTTCTCCCACCCCTCTCTCCACATCCACCCACCCACTACAAGATAAAACATTAAAATTTAAAATACTTATTTATATAGTCACTATTGGTCATGTTATTGAGTTTATACAATCAGGTGCTCAGGTAGTTTTCAGGAAGAAATTTGGCAAGAAATGAAAAGATGATTTTTAGCTTCAAACTCATGCAGACTCTAAGAGTATTTCAAGAATATTAATGAGCCAAAATATTTTAATACTAAATATTAAAATATGATCATTTGTCCTACAAGATAATCTAATATGTGATAATATTTGCATATGCTATCTTGTTAAAACAGCATTGAACCTTCAGTTTAAATCATTACACACCAATGACTGAGCAGTTTCACAGCTATCACATTTTCTTTCCTCTTCTGTTGATGAATCTTCTTTGCATTGACCTGTTGACAGATGTATATATTTAAGTAAAATAAATTATAAGTAAATGGCAGATAAGATAAATGTATTTTACTAAAATAGAAATAATTAAAGCTAGCTATAAGCACCACATTTTATAAAGTTCAGGTTTAATTATATTTAATGTTTAGTTAAAATTTTAATTTTTACAAGATATTTTTATATGTCATTAGTTTTCAAAAGTATTTGACTGAAATGACAGTCCAATAGAACTGAAATAGTTAATACAAGTTATGTGGACATAATTTAGAATAATTTCATGGATAGTTAGAAAAGCAATGAAATTTGGCTATGGTGTGATAGTATTCATCTGGTTCTTTTCAAAATCTTTTTAAAAATTATCTTTATTTTATATATGTGAACCATAAGATTTTATTTTCATTTCTCTCTCTCTCTCTCTCTCTCTCTCTCTCTCTCTCTCTCTCTCTCTCTCTCTACCCGTGTGTGTGTGTGTGTGTGTGTGTGTGTGTCTGGGAGTATGCCATTTGTGTACAGGTGCCTATTGATGCCAATCATGGATGCAATATCAATCCTACTACGTATACTACAAGTAAAGATTATTATCCCGCTGACAAGTATTGGTTCTCATGATTTGCTTAATATTCCTTCAATGAGTAATTACAAAATATAGATCTTTCAGGCTGAAAGGCACTTGAAAAAGTGCTCATCATCTTTAGCCATTAGAGAAATGCAAATCAAAACAACTTTGAGATACCATCTGACACCTGTTAGATTGGCTAAGATAAAAGACACAGATGACAGCCTATGCTGGAGAGGATGCGGAGCAAGGGGAACACTCCTCCATTGTTGGTGGGAGTGTAAGCTTGTGCAGCCACTCTGGAATGCAGTATGGTGGTTTCTCAGAAAATTGAGAATGAATCTCCCCAAAGACCCAGCAATACCACTTCTGGGTGTATACCCTAAAGAAGCACATTCACACTCCAATGGCATTAGCTCAACTATGTTCATTGCAACATTATTTGTAATAGCAAGAACCTGGAAACAACCTAGATTCTCCTCAACTGAATAATGGATTAACAAACTGTGGTACATCTACACAATGGAGTACTACTCAGCAGTAAGAAAAAATGATATCCTAAAATTTTCAGGCAAATGGATGGATTTGGAGAATATCCTACTGAGTGAGGTATCACAAACTCAGAAAGATAAGCAGGGGATGTACTCACTCATTAATGGACTCTAAACAAACAAACAAACAAGAGAAAAGCAAAGCATGCCCAAGCTGCAAACCACAACCATTGAACAGCTTGGAATCAGAAACACCCTGGACTGACACCTTGGCTCCCACTCCCCCTAGAGGAACACCCGACTCACTCTTGAGGAAGGGGGGAGAAAACTGCATCTGCCAGGAATGAGACTGAACTAAGCAATATTGGGGCAGTGGGACCATGGGACTGCCTGCAGCCTGCCAAGCGATGGGATGGGGATTTGTGGAGAAGAAAGAATGACCTGATGTGGTGGGAGGGGGTAGGGACCTTGAATAAGTATATACAAGTGTGACTTCTTTGTTCATAGTAATAATAATAATTTAAAAAGGAAGAAAAAAATATATAGATCTTACCTTTCATAAACGTGGTTGTCTTATTTTGTCTTTTTTGATCTGTAGTCACAGCTAAATTTATCACATCCTGCTTCTGTGGAAGATGCTCAGAGGCAATCTGTTAAAGTCAGTGTTAATTAAGTTGTAAGAAATATCCTTACAAGTTCAAGTTCTAAGACTATTTGAGTTCTTCATTTGAACAGAAGCTAGTCTTGTTCTTAAGGAAAGCACTGGATCCCATGCCATTTAGAGAGAACTTCATGCATATTAGCAAAATAAATTCTTATGTTTGCCTTCATATGGTCACTTGTTAAAAAAACAAATATAGAAAGCCAGAATAACTATTTTCATAGAATAGTGATTGCCAACACATGCCAACTAATAAAGAAACATAGAAAATTTCTATATTGATAATTTAAGATGAAACATTGCACACAAAGTACACAAACAGAGCACTAATAAATAATCACAATTTAGAATTTAAATCAAAATATTTTAGCTCTATATGATTCTGAGTCTTAGAGTCCTCTTATATTTAAAAGTAAACAGCATCTTCATTCTATTGCTAAATAGCTTTTGGGAAGTTACCTCAATCTCAGGAGGTATGAACTTCATAGTATCATAAAGAATTCAAATCAAAATAGACTTTTCTACACATGCTTAACAAAAAAATAACATAAAATGGAAAACTTCAAGTAAAATATATAACATACCAATGACTGAACTTTTTCATGGTCATCATGCATTCTCTGTTCCTTTTTTGATAACACTTCTTTCCCCAGGTCTGCTTATAAATAGATGCATTTAAATAAAGTTAACTGAAATATAGTGACAAGTTAACCATGTAAAAATAGAAAAATCACACATTAAAGAATGATTGGGCAGTATTAGTTGGTCTTTATAGGTTTAAAAAACACACAAAGCTGGGTGGGTGGGGAAGGGGTGGATCTGGAAAAAGTAGGCCAAAGAGGATAATTGTGATCAAAACACTGCTTTTTGGAGAAAGAATAATATAGGTCCCTGTTAATCTCTAAAGCCATGCCCTCCTCTGAGTTCTGACTTCAAGTCTCATTTAAAAAGACTTCCTGCTGCTCTCTTTTCCTTTGCGCTCTCTCTCTCTCTCTCCTCTCTCTCTCTCTCTCTCTCTCTCTCTCTCTCTCTCTCTCTCTCTCTCTCTCTTGCTCCTCATTTTTATCCCTCCTTACCCCATCTCTTTATCTTTCTATCTCTCTCGTTCCCTCCTTTCCTCCCCTATTCCCTTCCACCTTCTCTGTTATAACCATATTCCTCTATTAAAATAACAAAGTCCTTTTATGTAGAAACAGCTCCTAAGTGTCTCTGGCTGCTTGCTGCTGCCTCCCGCAGCATCCTCTATGAGGCCTCTGCACTCATAGAAACCTCGCTACCCGCCAGGGAATTCATATTCATACCATACCATACTGCACAAAATCCTAACAGTCCCTAGAGATTAATATATTAAAGATTATCCATGGTTATACATACATAGACATAGTGTGTGGTGGAAGAAGGAGTAATAGCAGTATATGAATTTAGATATGACTTAGTTTCTGGTTTAAAATTAAAGATGGTTTCAAGAAATACTCAGGACTGAAAACTATCAATTTCCCATTAGCACAAATTGGATTGTTACTAATTAAATAAATGTATAACATGTAGGACCCAGGAAGACTAGTCTCAAACCATTACTCAAAAGCTGTATGAAATGAGTTGAGAAACAAAATAAGCAATGTGTTCAACTTCACAACTAATGTGAAGCTTAGTTTTCTGTGTCACACCTTTATGTGTGGTTGTAACATGATTAGAAAATTTATCTCAAATCTCCCCTTCTTGGGTGTAAGGAGCTCCAGATGAAAGATAAGAAGGGCTGGGGATAAAAACACATTGGTAAAACATTGGCATTGTGTGTGTGTGTGTGTGTGTGTGTGTGTGTGTGTGTGTGTGTGTGTGTGTATGCAGTGTTAAAACAAACAGACTAGACAATTGGACATCTGGGCATACTATATTGACTGCTTATATCTTCCCAACAGAATACTCACATCTAGAAATCACAGATTTAGAATTATACAATCATTTAGTAATAGCAAGAATTCACATGCAAAGTCCAAACATCTTTGTTCTTCATTTCACTGCAGCTTTCTTCCCCCTTGGGGTAGTATAAATGTAACTGATCCCCATATGCTCATAGTGAGTGGCACAACTAGGAGGCGTGGCTTTGTTGTGATAGGCATGGCCTTGTTGGAGGAAGTGTGTTGCTGCGGGCAGGGGGTGGTCTTTGAGATCTCATGTATGCTCAAGCCATGCCCAATGAATATCTCAGATCATTTCCTATTGCCTGATGGTCAAGATGTAGGACTCTGCTGCCTCTCCAGCCCCATGTCTGCTTGCATGCTGGTATGTCACAACATAATGAAAATAAACTAAACCTCTGAAAATATTAAATGTTTTTTTTTTCTTTATAAGAGTTGATATGGTCATGATGTTTCTTCACAGCAATAGAAACTCTAAGACACCCCTAGGAACAACTCTGAGTCCAAATCAATTGTTCTTCCTTTGGTTCTGTTGTGTTTCAAGTGATACCACAGATAATATATATAGATCTCTGATAACTGCCCTTCACAATTTGTGACTGGTTGACTAGAAACCTTCCTTAACAGATCTGGACCACCAAGAACAAATCCAAAAACCAAGAGCTAGTGAATCACAGAGAGAATTCTATCACAGCCCTCTTCATAGTCAAATTTGAGTCTCTGTGGTCAATGCTAACCCAATTTAACCTTCTTAGAATCCAGTTGTTCTCCTTAAATCTCATGCTCTCAATTTTATTTATTCAGTTTCCCCCTTCCAAATCTAGTCTTCTTCGTCATGTTCAAAACATTAAAAGGCAGAGAAAACAATACATTTCTAATGGATATTTTCATATTTTACTTGGCTTTCTCCTTCCCAGTTCCCTTATTTTGACCTATCTGATACTCTCCTGAGAAATAATCCTTGTTAGACATTAATTAATGTTCTAGATGGCTAATGTTTTGACATATCACAAGAAAATCAAACATTGGTCAACAGGATGGAATATTACATTTCTTAATATCTTCCCTGAAGCAAAGAAGAAAAGACAATGGGAAACATGTGCATTTACTTTCCTGAAAACATTACAATATTGAAAGACCAATTATCTTCTCTAAATTTTATAGTATCCTATCTTTATTTTCTAAAGAACTTCACTATTTTAGCAGAATCAAATATATACTTCTTTTTCTTTTTTTCTGGTACTTGATAATTTTCCCATCCTTCATTTTCCTGTCTTCCTTACACTCTGTGAGGACTTACTGCTCTTCCAATACCACAACTTTGTAATTCATGGAGCAATTGGCTATCTCAGTGGTACATTCCATTTCACATTTACACAACATGGATTAGATATTATTCTTATAGCCATTTAATCTAATATATGACAGATATACACAAATACCTTTATCTACTACATTGTTTTGGTCTAGGCAACTATCCCTTCAAAGGGCTACACATAAGATAAAGATTTTTACCATTCATTTTTAGCCAAGTACTGTCTTCTCTTCTTTGATCCCCAGTTTTGGTTAAGTGACTCTGATCATCATTTTTTGTTGAAGGAGGTTCAGATACAATCTGAAAATCAATATTAATATTAGTGGAATATTCTTCTCTATAGGAAAATCGGGGTTCCACTTTGCAAAACAGTGACATGAACAAATAAGAGAAGCACTTAATCAGAATCCACATTTTGAACAAAAAACTTTAGGCATGCTACCTAACTGCATTTTAACTTTTTCTTCATATAGCCATGGATAGTATAAGTCAATATGAATACCACTGTAGATATAAGAGCAGTTGTTAAAAATAAAGCAAAAAGATACATTTAAGATTATTTGCTACTAGTATGAAAATTAAAATATACATTGTACACACACAACACACAATACCTCCATGTATGCCAAAATTCGTTTGTATTTTGTCAAATTAAAATCAACACATCATGTATGTTAAACTCTTGTCTACAGTCAAAGGACTCACAATTTATTGATTTTAATTTAAATACTCAACAACCTAGCTAAATTCATAGTTTATTTAAATTTTTAAAAATCTCATATTTATTTAAATGTATGCCATTTTAAAATACACTCACACAGCATGTACACAATGTGTCCTTTAAATTTGAATAGTACAGTAAGTAGTTGCCCCCAACTACTTTTACAAATTAAGTATATTATTTTTAATTTAAGTTTTCTTTACATACCAATCACAGCCCCCCCCTTCTCCTTTCATTCACCAAGCACCTGCTCCTCACCTCCCCATCTACTCCTCAGAAAGGATAAGGCCTCCCAAAAAAAGTCAACAAAGTCTGAGATATCAAAGTCTGGGTTGATGCAGGAATAACCTACTCCCCCATATCAAGATATACCTCCACATAGAATGGGCTCCAAAAAGCCAGTTTATGCACTAGGGATAAGTCCTGGTTCCACTGCCAAAGGCTCTACAAACTGCCCAAGTCACACAACTGTCACCACATTCAGAGGGCATAACTCAGTCCCTTACAGGTTTCCAAATTGTCAAGGGACTTACAGTTTAATGCAGGGCTAATCAGTCATTTTATTAACCATGAAGAAAGACTCACAGAAGACTAGTATCCCTGTATCAAAAACTAGTAAAAATGTGTTTCTCACTTTACTAATGGTAAGACACTAACACTACCTTACTATTGTCAGAGAAATGCTAATTAAAATATATAGTATGATATTAAATCACCAAGTGGAAACTAATTCTTATCAATACAATTGATACACTGGAGTATTAACCAATTATAAAGGTAAAGATACTTTTAAAATTAAACAATTATTACCAATAATTGTATTAGGAAATTGCACATGTAATTGGATTGTCTTATAATTTCTAGTTAGAAAATGAAACAGTGTTAGATGAACATCTTCAGTTTAAATTTTATCCACCAAATGTTCTCTGTATGCTGTAAATAAAGGAGCTGTTTTGGTCTATGCTCAGCACCATAGAAGTGGGTGGAGGATCAGAGGACAGGCAGGTAGGAGAAGGGTGGAGTTAGTCAGTCTCCATAAGACCCCAGAGGAGGAAACATGTGAGCCTTGCCACGTGGCAAGTAGATTACAAGAAATGGGTTGAATTAAGATGAAAGAGCTAGCTAGTAATGTGCTTGAGACATGGGCCAAACAGTATGAAATTAAAATAAATAAATAAATAAAATAAATTTTACCCACCAAAGATGGGACTTTCTCCTTCTCACCACTCCGGCTAGGCTCTTCTGGGGGTGTCATTACTTTGTTAGTAGCTGGTGAGAAATGAAGATATTTAACCAATTTTAACTGTAATGCAATAAATCATATTGACAAAACATTGCATAGAAAAATAAAAAAAAAAGTTTAGATACAATTAGACTAAAAATTTAAGATTTGTTTTTCCCAAAACCACTTTTGAATACTCTAAATCTTTAGATGAAGCTTTAGCAGTTCATGAGATACTTATGATCATGTAAGATGTAAACATATCCCTTGTATTAGACATGAGAATGCATTATGTTAAGAAAATTGAAGTATTTCATGTATTCATCTAAAATTAATAAATTCAACAAAGAGGAAGAAATAATCAGACACAAAATTTTAAAACACTACCTAAGTATTCACAGTATACAATCTCATAACTACTAATAATTTTGCTCATCATATGTAAACACAAATATATCTAAAATATTTTATTCTCTTTTCTGGCTTCCTTATTTTCCTTATGAAGACTCTGTCAGCTATAGCAAGTCTCCAACATCACTGGAGTATAGGCATATCTATTTATAGTCCTTTATCAATATCCCTTCTGAACCTTAATGTTTTAACTAATTATTTCACAATGTAGCTAAAAGATTAGAAACAGAGGTTCTTAAACCATTTTTACATTTAAAACAGTCAAGTTTCACCTGGGCATTATTTATTAAAATGCCACAAAATACTAGAGATGGTTTATATCTGTAAGAGGATTTGGGGATAGATTTCCACCATGTAAGTCTGTATTGAGACACAACAGTGAGGTGGGTGCATAGAAGGGTGGAAAATGGAAAAAAAAACAAGAAAGAGTACAGACACAGCTGGGAGGGAGAGCTATTTTAAGATATGTGAGTTAGAGAGTCAATACCAGCTTATGATTACAAGAACATACAAAAGATGAGCAATTAAAGCTAAAGCATATAAGTAACTTATAAATACTTAGAGATTCGTAGTTTAAAGTGCTTTGTGACCATGCTGTAATTGATGGGAAGTGGGAGAAGAGGAATGTTAGCACAATATACATATATGTCACAGGGTAAAATTTGTGACAATAATTGAAAACATGATGATAAAGGCTTGAATTTTGAGAATGTTTCCAGAAGTACTCAGCAATCAGATTGGCAGTGTAAAATGAAGTGTTACTAAGCGTACCTGTGTATAAACCTGGGACCTCTGAAAGATGGCACTCCGCTAATCAATTGGAAAAGCATGTGAAATCAGGTAACAGGTGTTCTTACAGTGTGGTAAACCTCACCAAATGTGCTCATCTCCCTGTCTCATGGGTTCTGTACTACATGACCCACTTAGGTTATTTGTTTAGAATGTCATCCTTTGTCAGTGGAAGGAGCTCTTGGAGAATTACAAGGCCGACTGAAGATTTAATAACTGTTCATTACACACAGACATTGCATGGTCTTGTTCATAATGCTGAAACTAAAAATGTAGCTTGCAGAAAAGAAAATCAGAAACAAAAGTACACATCTGAGGAATATGGGCATGCTCAGTGGTATCCTCCCCCCCCACACACACACATTGACTATTTACAAACTTTGGGAAAGCTGAACTCTTTAGTGACTAGCCAATGGGAATCCCTAAGAGGTACAAAACTTCCCAAGTGTGAGCTGTAGGGTACAGAGACACACATGTAGAACTCACTGAGACAAAGGTTAAATTTCATGTACTTTTTCTCAATAGTGTCTTAACTGTGTCTTTTGAATAATTTTGCCAACAAGGACATGTGAGTTATGAACGATAAAGTCTGGTCTCAGATTCAAGGGACCAAAGAATGAGGAATGAGCACATGGTTACATATCTTAATCCACTTCTGTCCTCGGATTGTTAACACAAATTACCTGTCTGACATGTTCTTCCAGTCCTGTTTTCTAAGGCTTGGTTTAGATATGAATATTCCATTTCAACAATGGGCTGTAAGGTTATAGACATAAGATATAATGATTAATCTTTATTCTATGGGTCATGGAGTTATTTACAGAAGCAACAATTTAAAAAAGAATGTTACCTTGAACTGAGTAGGAGATTCCTTTTGAAATACTACAAAGAAAAAAAAAGTAGTATATGATCAGTTACATATAAAAACAAAGTAAACCAGATTTTCACAATTAACTACTAGGGAACAGAGTTCCAGTGGTTAATTTGGAAAGTTATAAACAGCTTAGATTAGATCATCAGGCATTTGTGTTTGCATCTTCAGTGTTCTCGGGCTAGGAGAGCAAAATGACAGAAATAACTAGAAGGAAAATTCAGGGCAAAGTCTTTTGTTTTCTTCCTTCTTTCCTTCCTTCTTTTTTACTTCTCTTTTTTTTCCAAGACAGTGTTTTTCTGAAACCATCCTGGCCATCATGGAACTCTCTCTGTAGACCAGGCTGGGGTTTGAACTCACTGGAGATCTGTCTGCATCTGCTTCCTGAGTGCTGAGACCAAAGGTGTATATCACCACCACCCAGCTCTGGAAAAAAATCTTTTTTTCTAATATAAAAGTTTTTTTTAAAGTTTTACATACCATAGACAGTTCCCCCTCCCTCTTCTCCCACTACCTCTCCCTCCATCTCCACTCCTCAGGGAAGGTAAGACCTCATGGGAAGTCAACAAAGTCTGCCATACCAAATAGAGGCAAGACCAAGCCACTACCCCCCTCCTCATGGAGGCTGAGCTAGTTATCCTTCTATAGAGGCTGGGTTCCAAAATGCCAATTCATGTACCAGGGATAAATCCTGGTCCCACTGCCAGAGGCACCATTAGCTGTCATGAAAAAAATCTTAACTAAACTTTTAGGTATGGTTTTCAGAAGCAGATAATGAGTCTCTTAAAGAATATGTGGTAAGTAAAGGCACCAAGAGCACTTAGATGTGCTGAGTGTTGCAGAGAAATGTGCCCCTGAACAGAGGACAAAACCAGGAGCCTATGAGTTCACTGCTCCTGTGTAAGTTGATGGGGACAGTGTGAAGACATACCTTTACTTAAATACCCCAGGGAATCCATCCTATTATACTCCAAATGTTTTCATGTTATTGTCCTTTTCCAGAAATTTAGTAAGCACCATGATATGATGAGAATGATACCACAGGAAATATACACTTCTCTGTCACCAAGGCTGACTATTGAATTGAAATGCCATATATTCAGTAGGAGCACATTCTATGAAATATTCAGTTTTTTTCTAATTCTTAAGGGCAACTGCTGTGCTGCCATTTATCACATTATTACAAAATAAATACTGTAATATCTTTTCTGATATAACACATGAGTTTCATATAACATTTCAGTCCATGTTGGCAGTAATTGTTCAAATTTAGATATATTTAAATGTACACTATTTTTTATAAAAATGGTAACAGTTCCTAAAAACTCAACATCTTAATAACATAAATAGAATGCTGAGAATTATAAAGATGAGTGAGGTGAAGTTGATCATCACAATTCAACAGAGTCTTATGCTTCCCAAAGTCTATGAAGGTGCAATGACCAACTGGTTTGCATATAAGTAAAATTATTCAAATTTCTTCACCATGAATTCAAAATGAATGCTGGCTGACTATATTCTGCTTTTTATAACTCACTTTAAATAGTCACTCGATCTGCAGCCTTCATTCCTTTCATTTGATGTTATTTATTAAAATGTTGAACACAACATTCTTCTCTAGGACTAGTATCTAAGTATACACAAATAAAAGTGATGAAAACTCAAACCTGAATATCTATGCCCCCAACACAAAGGCACCTACATATATAAAAGAAACACTTCTAAAACTTAAACCCCAGATCAAACCTGACACACTAATAGTGGGAGACTTCAATACCCCACTTTCACCCTTGGATAAGCCAACCAGACAGAAACTCAACAGAGAAATATGGGATCTAGCAGAAGTTATGACCCAAATGGACTTAGTGGATATATACTGAACCCTCCACCCAAACAAAAAGGAATATACATATTTCTCAGCAACCCATGGAACTCTCTCTAAAATTGACCACATACTAGGTCACAAAGCAAATATCAGCAGGTACCAAAAAAATGTGTATAACACTTTGTACCATTTCAGATCACCAGGGTCTAAAATTAGAGTTCAACAGCATCAAGAATCACAGAAAGCTTACCAACTCATGGAAATTAAACATCACTCAACTGAACCACCTCTGGGTCAAGGAAGAAATTAAGAAAGAAATCAAAGACTTCTTAGAATTTAATGAAAATGAATCCACGACCTACCCAAACTTATGGGATACAATGAAAGCAGTCTTAAGGGAAAAATTCATACCACTAGATGCCTACATGAAAAGACTGGAGAAATCCTATACAAGAGAACTATCTACACAGCTGAGGGTCCTAGAACAATAAGAAGCAAACTCATCTACCAGGAATAGACAGCAGGAAATAATCATACTTAGAGCTGAAATCAATACAATTGAAACAAAAGGAACAATACAGAAAAATGATGAATCAAAGACTTAGTTCTTTGAGAAAGTTAAGGTTTGGCTGTGAAGGGCTCATCCAGCCACACCTAAAAGAGGGAACCTTGCATGGCCCCATCTCCAACTGCATCAGCAGAGAAGGACTGAGGACTTTGAAATTCAGACCTGGCCCAGAGGTAAGCAGATTCCAGCTCCCGGACCACCACACTTCCAAAGACTTTCTCTCCAGGTCCAGGGTCAATCCCTAGACTCTGATCTCAGATCTCCATAGCAGACAGGAGCTAGGGTTTGGCTGTGAGGGGCTCCTCCAGCCACACCTAAAGGAGGGAAACTTGCATGGCCCTACCTCCAACTGCATCAGCAGAGAAGAACTTAGGACTTTGAAATTCAGACCTGGCCCAGAGGGGAGCAGATTCCGGCTCAAGGTCCATCACACTTCTGAGTACTTGCTTTCCATGTCCAAGGTTAATCCCTAGACTCTGATCTCAGCTCTCCAATCAAATGGCTCTAAGAAACAAGCTGGGGTTGCAATCCTAATATCTAACAAAGTAGACTTTAAGCTAAAAGCAATTGAAAGGGACCAAGATGGACATTACTTATTCATCACAGGAAAAATTGGTCAAGAGGAAATTTCAATCCTGAATATTTATGCCCCTAATATAAGGGCACCTACCTATGTAAAAGAAATACTACTAAAGCTCAAATCCCACATCAGTTCTCACACCCTAGTAGTGGGAGACTTCAATACCCCACTTTCATCCCTGAATAGGTCAACCAGACAGAGACTCAACAGAGAATTAAGGAGTCTAACAGAGGTTATGATACTAATGGATTTAATAGATATTTACAGAAGCTTCAACCCAAATGCAAAGGAATATACATATTTCTCAGCTCCTCATGGAACTTTCTCTAAAATTGACCACAATATTGGTCATAAAGCAAATATGAATAGATACAAAACATTGGAAATAATCCCTTATATCATATTGGACCACCAGTTAGAGTTAGAGTTCAACAACATCAAAAATCACAGAAAGCCTACCAACTCATGAACTAAACATCACTCAGCTGAAGAACCTCTGGGTCAAGGAAGAAATTAAGAAAGAAATCAATGTCTTCTTAGAATTTAACAACAACGTACCCAATTAATCCACAACACACCCAATATTGTAGGACACAATGAAAGCAGTCGTAAGAGGAAAATTTATAGCACTAGATATCTATACAAAAAACCTAGAGAAATCCCACACTAGTGAACTAACAACTCAGCCTTAAAACAATTAGAAGCAAACTCACCTAGAAGGAGTAGACGGCAGGAAATAATCAAACTTAGAGCTGAAATCAATACAATTGAAACAAAAAGAACAATACAAAGAATCAATGAATCAAAGAGTTGGTTCTTTGAGAAAGTCAGCAAGATAGATAAGCCCTTATCCAAACTAATCAAAAAGCAGAGAGAGATTATCCAAATCAACAAAATCAGAAATGAAAAGGGGGACATAACAACAGACCCCCAGGAAATTCAGAGAATTATCAGGTCATACTTTGAAAATCTATACTCCTTTAAATGGAAAACCTAGAAGAAATGAACAGCTTTCTGGACAAGTATCACTTACCAAAATTACATCAAGATCAAATTAAAAACCTATAACCTCAAAGGAAATTGAAGCTGTGATTAAAAGCCTCCCAAGTTAAAAAAAAAAAAAAAAAAAAAAAAAAAAAAAAAAAAAAAAAAAAAAAAAAAAAAAAAAAAAAAAAAAAAAAAAAAAAAAAAAAAAAAAAAAAAAAAAAAAAAAAAAAAAAAAAAAAAAAAAAAAAAAAAAAAAAAAAAAAAAAAAAAAAAAAAAAAAAAAAAAAAAAAAAAAAAAAAAAAAA
>PVIH01015144.1:0-50799 GCA_004025045.1 Sigmodon hispidus
CAGTATGTGAGCACTCTGCTGCTGGGCTGTCTCTAGCTCCTTGTTTAGACTTATTATACTACATATAAATTTCATTGCAGTTTTCTTTGGCTGATTGGTTGGCTTTCGAAAGTGTACCGTACCATGTTGCCTAAGACAATCTAATTCCTAAGATTAAATGATTTTCCTGTCTCAGACTTCTGAGTGCTTGGAACTTTAGGTGCACACCACCATACTCAGATCATGACCATTTTGTGACATCTGAAATATACTGTCAATGACTTGAGCACAAGTGAGTTTAGTAACTAATCTGTGAACATGTCAAGTTTTATTATCATTTGATACTGAACAATTTTATAAAAACCTAAGTGATACATGAAATGCCTCATTTTATTTATTTTCCATTTTATTTTTATCATGTAGATTTAGCTGGATTGAAATTCATTTTGTAAATCAGCATGTTTTAAACTCACCAAGATCTTCTTGCCTCTGCCTTCCAAGTGTTGGAATTACAGTCACTTGCTACCTCATCCAACTCTATTTATTTTTAAGTCAATACTGAGTAAACTAAAGCCCTTCCTATTTTGTTCATTTTCTTCAATCCACTCTAACTGGGGCCTTCTCTCAATATAACATGTTCAGAAGGCATCTGAATGGCTGGTAAAACTCACAATCTGTAAGGTTCAGGAAACAGTGTAGAAGATGGGTCAGAAAGAAGACAGAGAGGACTACAAAATGTAATGTCCTGAGCAGATATTTCAGCAAGCATACTGGCTTAGCAGCTTTGGATGCATGTAGTGGGTCTGTAAGAGTGAGTTCATCAATATTCAGTGTGGACAGAGAAGGGGCTCAGGAAATTCTACCCTTCAGTGCTGAACTTTTTGCCATTGATAGATTCACCGTGCAAAGGAAACATTGCCTTCAGTTGGGTACCCATCAACAACCACACTAGCCTTCTAATCTGGTATTTATAGGGATGGCCTGGTTAAACCAAATGGATCATAGAACAAAACTAAAAGTCATGAACCTAGGAATGTGACTGGTAGAAAGTATATGTTTGTGTGCAGATGGGGATAGGGATGGAGAAGAGATACAAAGATATAGGGGAAAATAATCATATGTACATATCTCTATATAATTATATACATACATATCTACTTCATGTATGAAATTGTCAGCAGAATTAATCAATAAACAATTTTACAAGTGGGGCTGAAGACAAAGCTCAGTGGTCAAAAGGACTGACTATTCTTGCAGAGGAACCTGGTTCATTTCCAAGCACCCACAATGACAACTTATAACCTTCTGTAACTTCAGTCTCAGTGTATCTGATGCCCTCTTCAAGCCTTTGTGGGTACTGAAACAATATGGTACACCAATATGCATGCATGAAAACTACCCATCCACATAAGTTAGAGCCACAAAAGCCAAAATTCCATAATCTCTGGTCCTTCACATTTTCAGATTTGATAGTTTTGAGACAGTACCCAAGAACCTGTATTTCCCATATACTTCCTAGACATGCTTATGCTGCTGGTTCATGGGTCGTACTTTTCAGCAGTGGTAACCTAAATTACAGATATTTCCTTTTAGCTTCATGGATTACCTTTGAATTTCAGCTTGGCCATTACTTAGGAACCCCATCATAAAGACTCTGTGACTGGGATTGAGTGGGAATCATCATTTTCTTTTATCTCTTTGACATTTATCTTTTCAATCTTGACCAAGTCCATTTCATTTCAGTGTGGCTTTTAATCCCTAAGCACCTGGAGACGCGAAGCACTCTGTAGAATTCTATTGTCCTAGTTTTTACTCTGATGAATCATCTTTCCACAGACATGTGAGCCCTTACCAAGTGCATTATGTCATCCTTCTGAGCTCTGCAGAGACAACTGATATGCCTTTGGGTCCTACAAGAGCTGATGGCTCCATGTATCCCTTGTGCAGTGACTCTGACTTGGGATGGTTTCCAGGAATGTGACAGAAAAGGCTGTCCCTGGTGCCGACTAGGGAAAAGGTGGGCTTGTGATCCTGTCTCCTCTCAGGCTGCCACATAAAAAAGTAGAATTTATTTTTAGAGAAGAAATCATTAGTCATTAGTCTCTCCAAAGGTTCTTCCCCCACCTCTTGGGTAAAATTTAAGAACCCGATTCTTTATAAGAAAATTTTCAGGCTGTTAGAAAAGATGGTAAAATGATTATAGCCTTTGTACAATGAGGTCTCTTTTCTAGACAAAGGCAGATTTTCCATAGCAGTGCTTGCCTCAAGCGCCTGGTCCTCACATCTAAATCAACTTTATTTTTTCACAACTTATTAGAGAATTCCCTGATACTTTTGACATCTTTTTTTCTGGCTTCTTCAAACCTAGAATTCAAAAACTAATTTTATCATACACTGAACATTTACCCTTTAAGCCTATTGAAAAATCTTATAATTAAAGTTAATTCTTAACAAAATAGTCCTTCCAGCTTAGGTATGTACATATTTCATAAAAATACAAAATTATTATGTATATTATATGATATATTATATGATTATATTATGTGTTATATGATATCAAATTAGAAATAACAGAAAACATGATTTATTGATATCTTTAAATTCCAGATTATTTTGTTTTGTTTTTAAAGATGCTTGCATCTCCTTGAGCTAAATACATGGGGTGGTAAATGGTTTTACTGCCAGACAAGCCACCAAAAGTTGCCAAATTTTGCTTTTATTTAAATTGTATTTGTAAATGTGTGGTGGTAAATGTCATCATTTAGAAGCTCATCAAAAATTTATCATCACCTAGTGACTGAGAAGGCACAGCCCCCCCGCCAGAAGAGACATAGTACATTTCACTACATCCATCCTGCTCCAGCTGTATCATTTTTGTTTTATAATTGAACCTTATCCAGTGAGACTGAGATCATCAAGCTTAGGAAGAAGCAGAGGGTAGACTTTTAAAAAGTATACAAGAAGACCAAAGGGAAGAAATTCTAAAGTATAGTCCAGAGGGTTTCCTATGGTCTTAAGGCTGAGACCCATAATTTCTAGGTACCCAGTACACCATCTCTGCTGTATTGAACTGACCAAGAAGACAAAGAAAAGACAGTGTATTAGGTTTGTATCAATTCCGTTTTCCACTTAAAATGATACAAATGAAGATGGTCACAAATCCTTTGACATATCCCTCATTAGAAGGTGATTTCCTCTGTCCTTCACTTGAATCTGAGTGTTTATTGGAATGGTTCACACCTTAGAAATGATGGATGATGAGTCAGATGATGTGTTTCTATAACCTCAGTTATTTGGGAGACTGGAGCAAGATGTTCATAATTTTGAGGCTAGCTTGCCTTGGTCTATATACTTGGATCTCTCTCTGTCTCTGTCTCTGTCTGTCTGTCTGTCTGTCTGTCTGTCTGTCTCTCTCTCTCTCTCTCTCTCTCTCTCACACACACACACACACACAATATAAGACTACATTGCTTTTAGTCTAGAACTTAAAGGGTCAGAGACCCTTATCCTTAGAAACTAATGTCACCAGCAGCTCTCATTCTTAGCACCTAAACTAAGGACTATGAGGAAACTTCAACATCTCTATGAGCAGGCCCACCACATTAGGAGAAACTGAAGTCAGACATCAAGTAGCAGCAACTTGGCAGCCATATGAGTAAGCTGTGGTAGAACTGAGTGCCCTGCTGACACGGGCCCTGTCCACCTTGCAGATAAAGAAGCAGCATAAATGATGGCTGTTCATTTCAGCTAAGGTTGGAAGTTATTTTTTGTGTGGCAACAATACTGAGAATAATTAACACCCTCCCTTTCCAGTTCACACAACAGCTAGTTCTAGATGGGAACTCCATTGCCATAACCTTGCAGATCATATCCTGCCAGAATTTGCCAAGTCAGAAAGACTGGATGCGGTTGTCAGGGCTTTTCCTTGACAGAAACCACCATCCAAACTGCTCTTTCTCCTTTTCCTTCGACTCTTGCTCATACTTCACTCATCATTTTCATTGAGACAGGATCTCATTCTGTAGCCCTAAGCTGGCTTGGAACTTATCATGCAGCCTATCTTATTCAAGTCTCAGACTAATGAGGATCCCCTACTTCATTCTTTAGATAACAGGGAAATGCCAGCACACCAGCCACAGAGCTCACTGATTAACAAGATAGTCTCTTTTAAGTCAAGAGCAAGAGACATCTTGTGATTTCTACCTTGCTGCTAGTCAGCATACAAACAGCAAATGTTTTGATCAGTACTAAAAGCTCAGTTATCTAGCTCTTTCTTTAAGAAGCATAAGTATATTTCTAAGATACAGCTAAATATCTGTGATAATGTTTGTTTCCATCAGGGTCCTATGGAATATCCCTGGCTGGCTAGAACTTAAGTAGCTCAGGCAACTTTGTATCTTATACATTTGCTTTTGCCTTCTTACCACTGGAATGGCTGGTGCTACTATGGCTGAAACTCATGATAGGCAAGCACTCTTTCCACAGGCTACGTCTTCAGCCCCTGCAGTATACTTCTAATCATTGTCACATGTCAAGTACCAGAGGAGATGTATTAAGTGCTGTGCTTGTTTTATTTTAAGTGCAATTTCATCTTCAATAGATTCTATGTGCCTTTGCAGGCTAGGCTGCTCAAAGTCATCAGAAGAAGGTAACATATTACTAAGCAAACGTAAAAGTCAAATTGGAAATGAAAATGTAAGGAAAATACATTGCTCTATATAATGAGAATTAAGATAGAATGTATGGAGAGTGGCCCTGGCAATAATGAGCATGGGCACACATGCACACGCACACGCGTGCACACACACACGATTGATTTAGAGTGTCACCCACTTCCCAGCTAGTCCAGTGGCCTTTCCTCAGTAGAGACGCAGATCCCTGAATGGCAGAGTAGATGATTGTAGTCAATACCCAATTTACAGTGATGAGCCAGGAAATCAGGTCACATCTATATTAAATATGTCACTACATTACTGAAATTCTAATAGTCCTTATCCTAGTAGCTTGAAAAAAATATTAATTTTTGCTTAAAAATACTTAGATGCAGAATTTTTGTCTCTAAACATTTCCTGGGTTCCTGCAGAGAGCTGGATGCATACTTCATGGTATTTGTTTGGCCAATAGGCTAGTCTCCAGCTCAGAGAACCACCTGCTTCTGTTGAAACCTTTCATTTGCTTTAAATTGCATGCATAATTTAAACTGACTGTAACACCTTAAAGAGCCTTGAAAATGAATCTATTCCTTCTCACTGGGCAGAAATAAGTAGCCTCTCTGTAACTGTAAAGAATGTGACCCATTTCAGTAGGTCTTAAGTGTTCTCACATACACAGAAATGAAAATAGTAGCTAGGTGAGGGGATGGCCATGCTAATTAGTTTGATTATGGTGATTATTTCACAGTACATGTTATATCCAAGCATCAAGTTGTATACTTTCCATATATACCACATTTTACTTGTCAGTTACTGTTCTATAAAGCTAAACAAGTCAAATAAAACAAACCCAACCTATTTCGCAGAAACATATTTTTGAAAAACCTCATTTGTGTGTCAAGAACATGTAGTTACTTAATATAAATGCAAAAATGTTTTAAATATTTTATTGTATTATCTAATGTATTCAGATGAAATTCAGGTAACTTTTATATAAGTCATAAAACTGATATCTATATTTTCCCCCATTCTGCTTTTCCCCAGTATTTCATATCAGCTGTGTAAACAATCAATAAACACTAATAAAGAGGTGTCCCTGAGCAGATTAATACTGGACCTCAGTTAGATAAAATTGTTCTGAGTATGTTGAATCCACCATTGGGTCATGTTATTTTTTTTTCTTATGGATTAATTTGGTGGCTCCTAACTTTAAGGTAACACCTTTTCTCCCTTTTTTTTTTCTACACAGGGTTTCTCTGTGTAGCCCTGGCTGTCTTTAAACTAGCTCTGTAGACTAGACTGACTTCAAACTCAAGAGATCCACCTGCCTCTGCCTCCCTCCCAAGTGCTGGAATTAAAGAAGAGTGTCACAATAAGTTAAACAAGAGATCAGCTCCTTTTGTATGAAGAACAAACAGAAGCTAATTGGTATTACTAACATAAAAAAATGGTAAATTGGTATTGCAGGTATTACTTGAAGTGGGGTACATGTGAATAAAATTCCTGAACTTTAGGAGGGGATATTCTTTGTAAGTCTTCATAACTCTTAATTAAAATTTTAAATTATTTTTGCATCATTTTTAAATTTAAAGAGATAAAATTACTTCTTTTACTTTTAAAAAATATTTATTATTTTAAATTGTGTGTGTGTGTGTGTGTGTGTGTGTGTGTGTGTGTGTGTGTGTAGATAGGTGCACATGAGTGTAGTAGCCTCTGAGGCAAGAAAAGGGTAGAGACTCCCCCGGGGGACTGAAGTTACAGACAATTTTGAGCTACCACTGGGTGCTAAGAACCCAACATGAGTTTTTTTGTTTGTTTGCTTTTTTCTGCTGAGTCATTTCTCCAGTCCCAAGATAAATATGTTTTTATTTCCTGGTTCTTATACAAATAGTTGGAATGCTATTAAAGGGCTTTTGCCTGGGCAGAGAATAATAGTTTACTGGTAACACATATGTGTATTTTATTTTGGGTTTTCTCTGTTCAAGTGAATGGGCATAGCATACATAGCATAAAGAGGCAGAATGAGGTAGCACTAAGTTGAAGCCAGAAGAGATGACATGGTTTTGTACCTCCTTATTAGTAGTATGACCATAGGCAAGTCTTTTACACTTCAGTTTCTAAGGGTATAGAATGTGGATAGTAACATATGTTTATTCTATTTTGGGAATTAGCTTGATAAATAAATGAGAAAGTGGTTGTAATTCTGTTTACAAATAGAAAACTGACATGCATGAGCAGATATTAGCATTAAATCTCTATAAGTGTAAGATCTAATTAAAATATTTATGATGCTACTGTCATATGTAGGGCAATATTCTAGGCTTTTTGATGACTTAAAAGAATAAATCAGGGATATGCATGGTGCTCAGTGCTGCGGTGCTTGCTTAGCATGTGTAAGCCCCTGGCTTCCATCCCCAGCACCACAAAGGAAATGAATAAATAAATCAGACACATTTTTTGTAGCATATTCCAGAAGCTCATGGTAATACAGGCTCAACAAATATTTTCTGCACAGACATAGCTAAGAAATGCATTAACTTTGACGATCAGTTTGCCTCTGTTGCTTCTATACAGCTCTACCACTGTGAAATAAAAGCAGGTATAATGACAATATGTAAAATTATGGACATGATGATTTTTCAACCAAACAAGAAAAAAATACAGGGGTGGAAATATAGGAAGTATATTTAAATAAGAACAATGATTTGTGGCAAATGTGAGGACTAAGTTGGAAGCAAGAATTTATTTCAGGGACTGAAGCACAAAAAAAAAAAAAACAATATATGCTCACTTAAACTTTTTCCCTGTCCTTGTCCCACACTCATGGTGAACACTGAGTTGAAATTGTCAAGGAAGCATTTCTTATAGGTTTGGTTAGGACACCTATACATTGCCTGTGTTGTAGACAGCCTTTAGCTATTTCTAAGGATATGCTGGACTTGTAATTTCACCAGGGGTGCTTTGTTTTCCTTCAGGATGCTACACATATCACTCAATGGTGGACGAAGGGCATGTAGGTTGGACACTCAGGAGATAGCACCATGAGAAGCCATGTCTGACTCAGTGGGGGAACAGACGCTCTATAACTATCTGTTTAACTTGGTAGTCACTATCCTCATGTGTCTATGTACATGTCCATCACATTTCAAAGGTCATGATTCAGCCACACTTGACACTTTTCACATTTTCAGTGGGCACTTTATGGTCTCTGTTGATATAGGAAATCTTTCAATTTTCACAAAAAGTCCTGTTGAACCATGGTGCTTTTAAGAGATAGCAAGCCACAGACTCTGAAAGCACTGGCTCCAAGACTAGGACTGGAGATTTAGGCAACTGTTTAGACATTCAATAACTGCATTCAGTAATATGGACTTTACTGTTGAAATGCTGCTTTTGTCATTTGTAAAATGTGGTAGAAGCAGGTGCTCATATAGAAGAATACATTGTTTTGAGGAAGCTGAGTGACCCATAAACATATAACATTGCTTTCATTTCATTGGTAGCATTTTGTACCTTAAAGCAATTTCCATGCTTGCTTCTACATACAAAATCCTATCATTAGCAAATAGCTATCATTTTTTTCTTCTTTTCTAATAAGAATGTTTGTTATTTTGTTTTCTTGCCAAATTGTCCTGGCTTGTTCTTCTGGTTTAGTGGTGAATACATCTATTAAAGGCAAAAATCTGTCTTGCTTCTGCTCTTGGTTGGGAAGCTGTCTTTCACCATTAAGTCTAGTAGTGGCTGTGAGTCCTCAGCTGTCTTTTATTGGGTTGACATTTTCTATCTTGAGTATGCTATTATCACTGTGCTTATCCATGAAAATGTGTTGTCCTTGCTTTGCTTTGTTAATCTTTTTTAAGTCACTTTTTCTTATCTCTGCATTTATTTATATATTTGCCTCTAACTTCCTTATTGTGTTGAAAACAAACTATGTGACCTGTTGTGTCCACCATCTCCTACAGTATATCCCTTACCTGGCAACCAGAAAATGCACCCACAGTACTTTATATACATGATGCAGCTATTACAATTCCCATGTTATAGCTACTACTGAAGAAGCAATGCAGAACTCACATCTTACTGCATTTAAAAGTAATCTCTTGGAAGAAAGACCTTATAGCCATTAGTGTTCATAACTTACTAATATGGCATGGGAATAAATGGAATTTTAGTGTTTTTATTATTATTTATGTGTACATGATTGGGTATAAGAGAGGTGTTAAAATTCCTGGAATTGGAGTTCTAGGTGGATGTGACCTGCCTGATGAGGGTGTTTGGAATTAAACTCTGGTCCTCTTTAAGAACAATATAAGTTCATAATAACTAAGCCATTTCTCCAGCATACAGGGACTACATAGCTTTAAAATTATGTGCTAGCCTATTACAGGGAAGAAGACAGAAAGACTAGATGGAAGAAGAGAAGGAGAAACTCAGAAAAAAAAAGACCCTCTACCTTAAGAAACAGCAGGGGCAAAGACATAGAAGAAGAAATGGTCATGAAATCAAGAACTAGTGAGTGATGATCTTGAGTTGGTGTATACAAATAAGTAAAGCATCTCTTTTACCTTGTGTAATTAGTATACAGCTCCTACCAGTCTTCTCATAATACTTCCAGTTGTGACACAATTTCCTGTACCAAGAGGTGAAATCTTGTAGTTCAGAGTTGATTTGTAGTTGTGAAGGAGGCATTAAATGATTGTTCCATTCTAATGAAATTGTCTATGAATACAACCCAAATTTTGCTATAATTTTTTCTACAAAATCAACAATTGAGCAGTGTATTTCACTGCAGTCCTCAGTTATATTTCCAGCATTCCATTACTTTCTGAGGCATCATCTATCCCTTGACATCTAGGGCCAAGGATGAACTTGTGTCTGCTGGAGATTCTACTTTCTCTTACAGAGAACATGATAAACATCACCTCAGGGACTATATATAAATCATTATTCCTTGTATCCAGGTAGTTCCATGCTTACTTTGATTTAGCTGCCATGCCAATTTAGTGACTCAGAATATTTTCCTAACATCTGGTGATACTGGTCCCAACTCCTTTATACAGTGTACCTGTACTTGGAGAGGAACTTTGCTTTGTCACCCATCTCTTTTTTCAGAGACATTAAGCATTTTACAGCCCTCTCTACTAGCCTTCATATCTTTCTCCTGTTTTGACTCTCTCTCCACTGTATATTGTGACAGAATCTGACTATGTAGCTCTGCCTGTCCTGGAATATGCTATGTCGACCAAGCTGGCCTTGAACTCAGAGGTGAGCCTCCATGTAGGTGCTGAGAACTGAACCCAGCTCTCTGCAATAGACACACATGCTTTTAACAGCTAAGCCACATCTTCAGCCCCTAAGCTTCACTTCCCAGAAAGTCATACTCAGACCACTGATTCATAGAACTCTAAGACAGTAACAGTAAGGTTGTTTTTAAGTCACTTGAGAGTAATGTGTTATATGGTACAAGTATAGCTGGTTAGTACAAAAGTGCTTGCCACACAAACATGAGAAAATCAGTTCAATCCCCAGGGCCCACATGAAAAAGCACTGGGCATGGTGATGGCCTTGTAATCCCAGCACTTAGGGAGTCAGAGATAGAAAAATCCCCAAAGCTGCCTAGCTGTCTAGTCTAATTAGTGAGCTCCAGGGCAGTGCAAAACTGTCCCAAAGGAGTAGGACAGTTCCAAAATTCACCTCTGGCCTTCACACACAGCTAAGCATATATGTGTACACACACAAAAACACATATCCACACAGACAGAGAAAAAGAAGAGGAGGAAACATTCCATTAGAGCTGGAGTTGCTCCTGGCTCTGTCCCATAGAGATGGCTTTCTATTTTTCCTAAACAGTAGATCATCTTAATTGGTGTCAACTAGAAACTTCACAACCCTCATTAGTCAGCTCTACAGGATCTGCCTTGTTGGATTTATAGTCACCACTCAGATGTGTCCCTAGTGTAGTCCAAGTGCTAAAGTTATTCTTCTTTCTCCCTTTTTTTGGTTTTCATTTTGTTTTTTTAAAACAGACTTTTCACTCTGCATCCCTAGCATCTTGGAACTCACTCTGTAAAGCAGGCTAGCCTCGAACTCACAGAGATTTACTTGCTTCTGATTCCTAAGTGCCAGGATTAAAGGAGTGCAGCACCACCACACTTTCTTTTTCTTTTGCATTTAATTCAGGTGTGTTGTCATTGAGTGACTCCAGACTTGTATTTATCCAATTCTCCAACTTGTCAGAACTATTTTAACTTCCTCTCTGAGTTTTAACCATATAGCCTATATAGTTTCCAAATTCATTGCCTATATCACAAATACAGCATCATGGTACAGTAAAGACCAGTCTTCTTGGATTCAACACAGTCCAGTGCATGTGTTAAGAGCCCCCATTTTTGAGCCTAAAATAAGCCATATTATTCAACCCATGTCTGCATGGTATTCTTGGCAAATACTGTTTATATTTATCAAGACTTTCTACAGACAGGTCTCATTTTCTTTTAGAAGACCCCATCCAAGATATGAAGAGGTATCTGCTCATATTTTATCGCCATTTTCATCTAATGAATGCTGGCTCCAGAGTTGGCAGTGGAGAAACAGTCAGGCCTTAATATGTCATTCACAGTAGAGACAGTCAGGCTTTAGTATGTCACTGACAGTAAAAAGCAACTAAAAACAGAGGTTGTGGAGAGTGGGGGCTGCCTAGAGATATAACTCAGTTACTAAGAGTACTTGATGAACTTCAAGAGGCTCAAAATTTGGCTAGCACTCACATCAGGTGGCTCACAACTGTCTATAATTCCAGCTCCGAGGACTCCCACACCTCTTGCCTCTTCAGATACCTATGTTCATCCACACATACCCACATATATACACAGAATTATATTTAATAAAAATAAACTGTGGGAAAAAGTAGAAAGAAACAGAGTGGGGGAGTCTGAAGACTCTTTGCTTAAACGTGAAGAAGCAATCTTCTTTCTCTCTAGCACATGGGATTCATCATAATGCTCTAAACTAACTATTCACAAAATGTAGACTTTATAAATCCAGGTGACCCTACCTTCCCTAGTAATCAGATTTTTTTTTGATAGAGGCTCTGTACCTGTAGTTCAGGTTGGCATGAAGTTTACTGTGAAGCCCAGGATGACCTCAAACTCATGGCAGTTCTACTGCTTCAGACTTCCAAGACAGGGATCACACCTAGCTTATGCGTGATTATTTTTAGTAGTACACTCTGCTGGTAGTATGAGTGTGAAAGCTCTCTTCCACAAGCTCAAATATTTGATTGAGTCTGCCCTAAGTGCAAGTATGGAAATAATTAGACAAGTTATTGTAGAAAGTGAGAAATACAGCAAAATTCAGCATTCTTTCCTTGGAGTTTTCATTTACTTATTTTATGAGTATGGGTACCATATTACAATACCTATAGAGCAGCGATTCTCAAACTTCCTGATGCTGTGACTCTTTAAAACAGTTACTCAGGTTGTGATGACTTCCAAACATAAAATTACTTTCATTGCTACTACTTCATAAATGTAATTTTGCAACCATTATGAATCATAATGTTAATATCTGATATGCAGGATATCTGATATGTGACCTCTGTGAAAGGGTCATTTGGAACCAAAGGATTGAGATCCATAGGTCAAGAACTACTGATGTAGACCAAGATGACCTAGAACTCAGTGATTCATCTACCTCTGCCTCACAAGTACTGGGATTAAAAATGTGTGTTCCTATGCCCAGCCCCTTGGGGCTGTTTTATATTTAAAACATACACCTAGCCTTTTACAAGACTCTGGGATTTCATCATAACACTAAAATAAAACAAGTTAATATATTTTGCAATATCTCAGGCTAGAGAGATGGCTCAGTATATAAGAGCTCTCACTGCTCTTCTCAAGGACCCAAGTTCAGTTTCTAGAAGTTGCATCAGAGGCACACAAGCACTGTAAGTCAGATCTCACTTGGATTTGACATCCTGTTTTGGACTTCACATACTGCACATACATAAACTCGGACCCAAATACACATAAAATAATTCTTTTTCTTTTTTTCTTTTAAAAACTTTTTTATATATTGGAATATCTCTCTCTCTCTCTCTCTCTCTCTCTCTCTCTCTCTCTCTCTCTCTCTCTCTCTGTGTGTGTGTGTGTGTGTGTGTGTTTGTGTATGAATTCAATGAAGATAGCTCTACCTGAACAGCTGCTGCAAATATATACCATCTAGTGATGTGTGATTTTTTTTTTTTAGGTTTTTCAAGACACAGTTTCTCTGTGTAGCCTTTGGCTGTTGTGGAACTCATTCTGTAGGACAGACTGGCCTCTAACTCACTGAAGTCCACCTGCATCTGCCTCTGGAGTACACACATACACAGTCTTCTCCAAGTGGAAGAACTTTAAAAGTGCATATCTCCCCAGCCAGCCTATATTCCAGCTGATTTTTCAGTAGATTTGAAAATCTGGGTTTCTGCACCTGTCTCAGTGGCTGTCCTCCAAGTTTAGAACAAGCCACACCTTCAATTAGTTAATTACTAGGTATTTATACAGTTCTGTTATCAGGAAAAAATTTTAGATCACTTCCTCTTCCCTGCCTTATATCACATTGCCTACCTGGATGCTTCTGTATTGTATCAGCAGGTCCTATTTTCATTTTGTTTTTACCATTGTCCAAGGCTTGTCATTGTATACTTTTAGAATTATTTTAAATCTACTGTCAGATGGCTGATGTGTATTGTCCTTTTCATTGTACCTAAAGTAACCTTATTTTGTTTGTGATAGAGATATCCTTACCTAAACTCTACATTTCCTGGACTCTTGTGCATGTCTAACAGACCACCTGACAGAGTTCTGACAGTTAAGATGTAGATAAAAATTTCAGGGGATACAGCCCAGTTAGTCAATTGCTTGTTTAGTATACACAAAGCCTTGACATCCATATCAAGCATCCTATAGAGCAAGAAGTCCTGGGTTCAATCCACAGCACTACACAAACTGGGCACAGTAGTATATTCCTGTAATCCTATCTTGAGAAGTAGAGGCAGGAGGGTCACAAATTAAAGGTCATCTTTGTCTACACAGAGTTCAAGGCCTGAGGGTAGAGAGAGGGAAGGAGAGGAGGAGGGGTTTAAAATTATATAATAGGGCTTCAGGGCAGTGGTTCTCAACCTGTGGGTCTCAGTTCCATTGCCAAACAACCAAAAATATACATTATGAGTCACACATAACAGTATCAAAATGACAGTTAAGAATTAGCCATGAAAATAGTTTTATGGGTAGGGGTCACCACAACATGAGAAACTAATAATGAGTCACAGCATTAGGAAGATTGAGAACCATTGCTTTGGAGGATGTTCTTTAAAATAACACTAAATGTAATTGATTTACATTTGTGTCTATTGGCTGTATTCTTTCCTGCTTGGCCACAGTCACAGTATTAAAAGAGAAGCACACACTTTGTCACTATGAGGTATCAAGTGTAAAGTGAGAGCCTCATACTCCATTGAAGCTGAGTAGAAAGACAGTTGTTGAATTCTTCAGCACCACATAGAACCACATGCTTCTTGGGACACAAGGAAAATAAACAGTAGATGTAGTTTCAGCAACCTTTAATTCCAATTCTGGGTAGAAGAGACAGGCAGGTTACTAAGAGTTTGAGGTCAGCCTGTTTGATTTAACAAGTTCCCGGCCAACCAGGTGTACATAGAGAGACCCTGTCTCAAAGGAACAAACAAAAATCAACCCCAAAAGTAAGTAATAAATCCTTGTTTCTTTTCACTACTGTTTTTTTTTCAAGCATCATCAAGAAAAATAAGCAAAAAAGGAATGAGGTTATAACCATTTTACCGGGAGAAGCAACCTGTCTCATTGGACAGTATAACATCACTAGGGAGTTTTGTCCCTCTTTCTGGAACTGTAGGGTTAGAGAAGACAGTGGGAGGGAAGAAAGTTGAGCAGGAGGTCAGGACACCACTAGAGGCTAATGGGAGTATTGCTCATTGAATGCGGGATGCGGAAGGAAACAGGCAGGAAATGACGAGTGTTGCTGGGTTGTCTAATGCTCTTGTATTAAATGTGGTTGAGGCGGAGGAGAGAAGCTCAATGTGGTTAGAATACTCATTATGTACATTACGCAGACCAGAGTGCATTAAATATAGAGTGCATTGATTTTATATGAATGTCTGCTGCCATCTTTTTGGAAAATAATGACTAATGCAGCTCTGCAAATGTGCTTCTCCGGAAGAGCTGTTGTGTTGGGGGAGAGTTATTCCACCGAATCCCTTCTTACCAGAGGTATAGATTATTAATTATGCTCACTTGACCTTGAGAAGTATACATCTGCCTATGAAGTAATGAAAGGCTAGCTAAGAAAAATAGTAAGATTGTACAGTGTTCTTCTGAAATCCACAATTTAGGGTCAGTTGTTTCTCTATGCTGGTAAAGGGGAGTTCTGCCTTTGGAGGTGAGGTTTGTAGGCCAAAGTCCTGTTCAAGTTAGAGAGCATCTTTATTTTCACTCTCCCTATATTCCTTCTTCCAGGAAAAATTTCTCTTAAGAATTCCAGGTTTGGCCTCAGATTCTCCACACTAGGTTAAGGCACAGCCTTCCTACAGAGCAGGTCAGAGCAAACTTTGATCTCACTTCTCCAGGGCTGGCATCTGACCTCCTGAGCTTTTACACTATTCCTTTATTTTCTCTATTCACTAGGCTATTGTTGGACTTAGAATAGTGCTTGCCCCATATACCATGTCTATTTATATCCTCCTACTTCTAGCTGATTGACCTAGCTTAGGAATCCTCACTTGCCCTGATCTTTGGTAGTTGTAATCAGGTAGTTCTTTACAGGTCGATCTTGATGATTGCCATCCACTTTCTGCTCTCTCTTACAGTGCTTCTTTAGTCAACAACTAATTTCGTGCTGATGCTTCCTGGGTGTCTGGCTTGGCTCTTACCACACACTGAATTTTTCTATAGGGTTAAAAGTGGAGATGCAGGAAGAGTCGGGGCTGTTCAGCAGAAAGTTTATAGACACCTATCTCTAATTCCCATGTTTCTCCATCACACAACAGAACTTCCTGCCTGTCCTGTGTTTAAAGATAGTATCTGTCTCTCAGAAAGACAGGAATGTCCCTGGAATTTAATTTTATGAGCAGGCAAAAACTCAGGTGTCTCCTTTACAGTGATGTTCTTTCTGTTCATGTCTGTTTCTGTGTAGGAATTTCCTCTTTTGATAAGAACACCAGTCATAGTAGATGAGAGCCTACCTTAGTGGCTCATCTTAATGTTCACATCTGAAAAAGAACTTATTTCCAAATTAGGTACCTATCACAGGTATTGGTGGGACTTTAACATATTTTTTTCTAAGAAAATAATTCAACCATTGAACACACATCAATCTCTTATGTAAAATCACATAGCCAAGGGAGATTTAACATCCAGTGTTGTCTTGTCAGATTGGCTAAGATAAAAGACACAAATCACAGCCTATGCTGGAGAGGTTGCAGAGCAAGGGGAACACTCCTACATTGTTGGTGTGAGTGTGAACTTGTTCAGTCACCCTGGAATGAAGTATGGCAGTTTCTCAGAAAACTGGGAATCAATCTCTCCAAACATCCAGCAATACCGCTACTGGGCATATACCCTAAAGATGCACATTCACACTCCAAAGGCATTAGCTCAACTATGTTCATAGCAGCATTATTCATAATAGCAAGAACCTGGAAACAACCTAGATGTCCCTCAACTGAAGAATGGATTAACAAACTGTGGTACATCTACAAAATGGAATACTACTCAGCAGTAAGAAAATTGATATCCTAAAATTTGCAGGCAAATGAATGTATTTGGAGAATATTCTCCTGAGTGAGGCATCACAAACCCAGAAAGATAAGCTGGGGATGTACTTTCTCAATGAGTGGACTTTAAGCAAAAAGCAAAGCATGTCCAAGCTGCAAAACACAACCACTGTACATCTTAGGATCTGAATCACCTTGGACTGGTACCTTGGAGCCCATTCTCTTCAGAGAAACACCTGACTCAGTCTTGATGTTTTGGTGATGATAGTGGATCTGCCTGGAGTGGATACTAAACTAAGCCACCTTGGGACCTCCTGCCCTTGCTGGGGAGGAGATAAAGTGATGGGGAGAAGAGAGAGTGACTGGGAGGGGTGGGAGGGGGAAGTGAGTCTGTACAAGGGGATACATGGATTTAAAATGTGACTTTATTCATAATAAAAAAGAAAATAAAAAAGTGAGATGGAGACATGGTGGGAGAAGGTAGGTTTGTTTGGTGGAGGACAGGAACAAAAGATGGTGGAGGAATGTGTTAACATAATGTTTTATATACATGTATAAAATTGCCAAATAATAAAATAAAACCATACTGATAAAAAAGAAAGAAAGAAAAAAGAATCCAGTGTTGTACCTGAGAATGCCCTTTAATGAAGGTCAGGTTAACAGTCCTTTGTTCAGTGATTAAGTAGAGCAGGCTCACCCCAGAAAAACCTCTTCATCTCCAAGTGCTGAGACAGGAGTTAGGACAGGATTTCTACAGCAAAACCCATAGATACATCATACCAGAGCCAGGCAAAATAACCAAAGTTCCAAAACTTTCTGTTCAGTTGATTAAAACCATTTGTTTTATGTTGTAAAACAATGGACTTCCCATAGCTACAGGTGTGGCTGTGTGACAATGCTCAGCAGGATAAAGTTAGTGGGGGCCAGGGAGCAGTGGAGTGAAGTAGGAGATGGAGTTAGCTAAAATGAGGATAAAAATGAAGTCTCTTTGGGTAGTTCACCCAGAGCCGTTCAGATTGCAGAAAAGTAGCACAAGCATACACCATCTGTTACATTACACTCTGAGCAGCACCAGGAATGCAAATACTATATTATAGTTACAGAAATATCAACCAGATTCACACTAAGTGAGGCAAAGACCACTGATACAATCTCATCATGTCAAGTCACACTTTACTGCCATATGAATTATGACTTAACTTTCTTTCAGTTTAGATTTTTTTTTGGAATGTTGGAATATCACGTGATGGATCATGGAGCAATACATAAATTCCATAGCTCTGGAATGCTTTCTAGTAATTCTACCTAATTCCATGGTGCCAAGTTGTCTCATTTTACACATGTAACTTCCTAGCCTGTCCAATGGCTTCCCTTGCTGTCTTCAGCTGTGCTTACTCTGTGCTCTGGACCCATCTGCCTCTTCTGCAGTTTGAACTGAACCATTCCCCAGGTCACTCATTCCTCATTGCTTACTGAGTCACCCCAGGTCCACTGGAGACCTCTTAGTGCTTCTGTCACATAGGCTACCATCTTTGGAGAATTCAATGGTGCCACTTATTATGTTGATTCCATGAGGTGTATGCTTCTCATGGTGCTGAAGCCATGATTTGTAATTACCGAATCTACTCACTGACCTAAAGCCAAGATCAGATCACATCTTCATGAGTCTTTTTTGATCTATGATGTTGGATATGACATCATTTCATCTTTTCACCTCAAGCAAGAAAGTCTTTTAAAGCACTTAATCATGTGTCAGACGTTGTATATGACACTTTGAAATTGTTAGTTTTATTATCTCAGTGGTCTATGAAGAAAGTTGTGTATGTAGCTCCATTTTCCAGATGAAAAGATTGAGGGACAAAGAAATAAGTAACTTTCTCAAAATCATACAACCTGGTTAGAGGAAGATCTGTAATCTGAACATTTGGCTTCTAGCTCCAAGGTCCTGCTCATACTTCAATGTTACTATATACATTGTTACTATCTTATTGTATGACTATATTAGTATATCATTGTCTCTGAAACCTGTCTCAAAACCTATCTCCATATCTAGTTCTTTAGTGTTTCTTGTATTTTATTTGAGTTTCCCATAATAGTTAGCACATGCTTAGTACATGGCAAGAATTTCCTTTCTGTGAAAAAGATGATGCAACCTATGGTAGCAAGTCAACCTTGAAATTGCAGTTGTTCACCATGGTAAAGTTTATGTCTTGTTAACACAAGCAGTCATTGTAGTGAGTTCTGCTTGGATAATTCTTCTCCAAGGGTTAGTGTCTGCCTGCCTGCCTGCCTCCCTCCCTCCCCCCCCTCTCCCTCTCTCTTTCTTTCTTTTTTCTTTTACCAGAGACTGGGTCCATATAACTCAGGCTGGCTACAAATGCCCCTGCCACCTGTAGCCTCAACTTCCCAAAATTACAATCATGTGCTACTTTTTTTTTAAACCAAGTGCTGGCAATCAAACCCAGGCCTTTGTGCATGCTGGACAAGCACTCTTCCAACTGAGTGCTACATTCAAATCACTGATAGGATTTTTGTTTTATATTTGGAAGGTATTTTCCCATCACCTTGGTTCCAAGGTTATCCCACAGTTGTCTTTCTTCTAGACATTTGTAATGTAAGACCCTCCTGAAGGAGGAGACATGAGAGGTTTTGTGGACCAGGCTTAGAAATAGAAATTCTTTTTTTTCTCACAGATCAGAGCTCAGTCATTGGGGCACACTGTGCTTCAGAGGTTGTTGAGAAATATCAAACAGCTGAGTGTATATGTGTCCAGGAGGACCAATGAACACAGAATACATATATTGGAGCTCATCATGTCACAGTCCTGCAGCCATCACAACAGCATTGTAGTTACTTTATCAACCCCCTAGAGGCTACTCTCTTGTGCAGACCATGCTCTCTACTTTGGCTTCAGGACATTGGAAAATTTTATGTTAAAAATCCCAGTAAACTCAGCTTACACACTGTATTCCTCTTGTTTACCTGTAAATATGTACTGCATTTAATTAGCTCTAGTATCTGTATTGACATAAGGAGGTTTGCAGACTTCTCTCCTAGGGACATGTGCCATTCAGGAATGCTTTGATCTCATTAGTCTTTTCGTGGTTGACGCTAAGAGATTATTGGGCCATTTAAAAATGATCACACACTCATGCATCTGTTTACTCAAATTGCCCTTCATCTTGATTGGCTTGTGCAGTGAAAAGTTATTTGGTTGAGTCTTTTTTATTTTCTCAGCCTCAAACCTGTCCAATAACTAATGAACTGACAATAATAATGGATTTGCCACATTAATCCATTTCTTTTGATTTCACAAATGAGAAATGTTAGCATAATGTGCAAATGACTTATTGACATGCTTGCATTTTTCTATCTATATGTAATAAGGCTGAGAATTTAAGGAATCTGAATAGTTCTCTTACCTAAAAATATATTCTTGGCTTCTATAGCCTATATGTAAGGCTCAATTGGTAATTTCTTGTATAAGATCCTAAGTATACATTCAACTAAGACCTAAACTAACTTAATATCATTTCAAGGATCAAAACCAAGCAGCAAACAATGCATGTATGTGATGATTAAAACTGTTTGTGAATTTGATAGGATCTAAGTAGCATCACCAGAGAGACAAGCCTGTGGGCATTTCTGAGAGAAATTTTCTAGATTAGGTTAGGTATAGTGGGAAGGGTAGCTCTAAATATGAGTGACACCATTTCATGGGCTTGGGTCCTAGATTGCATGAAACAAAGTAAGCTATAAACCAGATTCCATAGTTTTTACTTCCTAGAGAGACAATGCAACCAACACCCTCACATGCCAACAGCTGTGAGTAGCCCACCATGATGGATTGTGTCACTTTGAAGTGTAAGCGCAAACAATCCCTCCTTAAGTTTCAGCTTGTCAACTATGCTGTCATATCCATGAGAAGAGTGATTAGCACAGTGTATACTTTCAAAGTCACTGCTCCAGTTTCATTCTGTTCTTTAAATCTCATGTAAGTCAAGATTGTATTAGGCAAATCTTTACATGGCCACTTTTATTTTATTTGAAAACATGCATTGCTATACAAGATTACTTAATGAGATATAAGCAAATTGAATACAAAGAATGTTAAAGGAGTTATACCTCATGACAAAGTGAAAATTTCAACAAAGCAAAGATAATTAAATTATTAAAAATTCAATCTATGTAATACACCACATTAACACGACTAATGGCAGAAACACAATCATCTTAAGTAACACAGACAAAGTAAGCCACTCAAACTGGGAGTAGATAAAAACTATTCAAAACAATAAGGGTCACAAATGAAAAACCTATACTAACACATTCACTGACATGATAAAAGTTTTTCTCAAGTATAAAGAACAGGAAAAAGACAATAATTCTCATCATTATTAATTGTATTCAATTTGCTGATATCTCATTAAGTAATCTTGTATAGTAATTAACTAGGGATATTCGAGTATTTTTCCTTACTGAACCATTCGCCATTCTTATTATTACCCAGTTCAGAATTATTATTTTTTTACAATGTAGTTGTGGTGAATTGCCCCTTTCTTGGAAACAATCCATTTAATAGGACTTATGTAATGTGGAGATAAACAATTGTGTATAGTGTTCTATTATATCCCCATTGTAATTCTTTGTATCACCCATCTCTGATACTGCTCACCACTGAAAACTGGGCTCATCTTTGACCACTATTGTCCTGTAACATTCATATTCTGAGTCAGTTTTACTCAAGACCACTGGAGATTTTTTATTTTTTTTTCTTGTAAAGCTAAAAAAATAAAAAATTTAAAACAAAAAAAAAGAAAGAAAACATGCATTGGTTCTTGGAAAGATCATTCTCTCATTCCCTCCCTCTCTTTCTCTCTCCCTTCCTCCATTTCTTCCTCCCTCTCTGCCTCACTTAGCAGTAGCTTCTGTTTTCTCAATTTTTCTTTATTCTTCTCTCATATATTATCTCAAATATTATATCCCACCTGCGATTCCCTCTCCCTCCTCTCCTCCAAGTTAATCCTCCCACCTTCTCTTTACCCCAGATACACTGTTCCTCCTTTTCTCTTCAGAAAAGGGCTGGCCTCAGGGATATCAATCAAGCATGGCATATCGAGATATAAGACTCGGCATATTCCTTCACATTAAGGCTGGATGAGGCAACCCAGTAGGAAAAAAAGGGTCACAAACTCAGGCAAAAGAACCATAGACAGTCCCATTCCCATTGTTAGGAGTCCAATAAGAATACTCAGCTACCAAGCTACATAACCACAACATATATACAGATTATACAAGTCAGACTCATACAGCCTCCTTGATTGTTGGGTTCAGTCTTTGTGAGCCCCCATGAACCCTGGTTACTTAATTATGTGGGTCATTTTTTTTCTGTTTTTTTTCATTTCTTTTATTATTATGAACAAAGAAGTCACACTTTCTATCCTTGTATATCCTTATTCAAGGTGCCTTCCCCCTCCCACCACATCAGGTCATTCTCTCTTCTCCACATCTCCCCATTCCCTCCCTGGGCAGGCTGCAGGCAGTCCCAAGGTCCCACTGTCCCAATATTGCTTAGTTCAGCCATCACTCCTGGCAGATCCAGTTTTCTCCCCGCAACCTCAAGACTGAGTCAGGTGTTGCTCTAGGGGGAATGGGATCCAAGGAGTCAGTCCAAGGTGTTTCTGATCCCAAGCTGTTCAGTGGTTATGGTTTGCAGCTTGGGCATGCTTTGCTTTTTTCTTGTTTGTTTGTTTGTTTAGAGTCCACTAATGACTGACTACATCCCCTGCTTATCTTTCTGGGTTTGTGATACCTCCCTCAAAAGGATATTCTCCAAATACATTCATTTGCCTGCAAATTTTAGGATAACATTTTTTCTTACTGCTGAGTAGTACTGCATTGTGTAGATGTATCACAGTTTGTTAATCCATTCTTCAATTGAGGGGCATCTAGGTTGTTTCCAGGTTCTTGCTATTACAAATAATGCTGCTATGAACATAGTTGAGCTAATGCCTTTGGAGTGTGAATGTGCATCTTTAGGGTATACATTCAGAAGCGGTATTGCTGGGTCCTTGGGGAGATTGATTCTCAATTTTCTGAGAAACCACCATATTGCATTCCAAAGTGGCTGAACAAGCTTACACTCCCACCAACAATGGAGGAGTGTTTCCCTTGTTCCGCATCCTCTCCAGCATAGACTGTCCTCTATATCTTTTATCTTAGCCAATCTAACAGGTGTTAAGTGGTATCTCAAAGTTGTTTTGATTTGCAGATCATTTTTGAAAGATATTTTTGTAAACATTTAAAGCCCTGGGAATCTAGTCCCTGAGTATTACTAGATTGCAGAGAAGGACAAGGAATGCCTGACTCAGAGAAGAAAGAAGATATTGAGCTAGACACAAACCTGTAATCTTAGCACTCAGGAGGTTGTGGCAAGGGTATGAGTAGGTCAACTTTAGCCTCAGCTACATAATGAGTTGGAGGCCAGCATGGGCTACATTAGGACCATGTCTCAAAAATATGGAAGGTAGGAGATGATGTTCATTGTTTTAACCTGTTAAATTTGGGGGTCATTTGTTACTCAACATTTGATAATTCATACAAATGTTGTTCAAGGTTTTAAATCTTCATAACCCTGTTATTCATCCTTCACAACAAAGTATTTGGTAGTCTAGTACCTTCTATTTCAAAAGTATGACACATATATGTCTACTTCTTTCTATCTCTATGGACATATACTGGGCCAAGCCACTATTATCTTTCACCCTGAGAGTAAAATTAGTGATGTTTATATAGATCCCTTAAGGATGTCAAGGGTATTTTATGCAGCTATATTTTTCCCATTTATTTATTTATTTATTTATTTATTTATTTATTTATTTACTTATTTATTCACCTACCTTCATTTTGATTTATCACCAGGTCCCTTCTGAGGTACCAGAAATGGTGATGAAAAATATTAATGTTTCCAAAGAAAACCATGGGGTCTGCAATAGAATATGGGAGATAGTTGTTAGCCAAAAAGTGTGAAAATTCTCTCAAGAAGAGACAAGTAGTCCTTGCAAATTTGACTACATTATTCTCTATTGCCACCCAGTTGAGTAGAAAGCTATGGCTGTGGAAGTTATTCATAATACTTAAATTCACATAAGAAGGGGCAGGAGGGGGAAGGGAGTTTGAACAAGGATATACGTGAATAAAAAGTGTCTTTATTCACAATAAAAAAATCACATGCCATCATCTGACTGACTCTCTTTCTTTCTTTATGTACCGTCTTACGTGTGAATGGCTGGGAATGCTGTCGAAATACTAGGAGTGTTGTCTGGGTATTCAAATATGCTTCTCCACCAAAGAGACTGTATTATAGCAAAGGGGAAAAGTATTTTGCTCCATAAATCAAGAGAATTGTATGTAATGAGAAGAGTTGCTATTATAATATGTGATATATTGTATTATACATGACATATCATAAGTGCTGTTCATTATAAGCATATAATGGTGTAAGGAGTTCTGTAAAATATCACATTTTAGTTTTGGAGTCTTAGAATGAAACAGAGACTTCTAATTTTGTTGGGTTCATTTTTCTTGAAGTGTAGGATTTGCTCTTCAGTCTTCAAAGCTGTCGATCCTGTAACCTCTCTGCAGTCCCTTGAGTAACTGTCTATCTACAACCTCAAAAGGCAGATCATGTAACTGTTAATAGGATAAAGTTGCTGTAGCTTTTTAGAATTCTATGTTTTTTTAAAGCATCATCATCATTGTATGTGTGTGTTTGAGTATTGGTGTAGGCATACCATGTTGTGCATTCAAAAAAAAGTCAGAGGGCAACTTTGTGGAGTCAGTTCTTTTATCTGATCTTTTGTGGGTTATGGGGCTCAAATGTGGGTCTCCAGTCTTGTGTGGAAACTGTCTTTTCCCACTGAGCCTTCTTGTTATTTCTCTGCTTCCTTTTGACTTTTTTCTGTTGAGCCTGTTTATTCTGACAGAACTGGATAATCGTAATCAAGATTTTGCTTCTTTCGCAAATTTATATAAATAGAAAGCCTTAAATGCCTTAGGATTCAGGCATTTTAGAATTTTTTATTGTGTCTAGTTGTTCACAAATAACCCAATTTGATCATACTTGAGTCCAATAGATTTTCTATGGCGAAAGACAGTCTTCAAATCTTGAGTTGTGAAAAACTGGAATTCCCCTAACCACATAGGTGCTTGAGGCAACTGTGTGACATGGATGATCAGCCTATGTGAGGAAATCTAGAGTCAGCCTGAAACAGTTTCCTTCCTGTCACCTGGAATGTGACAAAATAATCAACCAAACTGGTCACAGAATCAATCATTACCATTGGTCTTTATTTTCTAAATTCAAAGTTGCTGAGTACAAATAAAAAGATTTGCAATGAGGGGCTAGAGAAGTTGATATTCTTACAGAGGACCCTGGTTCAGTTCCCAGTACTTCTGTAGTGCCTACAATTATCTGTAATTCCAGTTCCAGGAAATATGACACCTTTTTATGACCTCCACAGGTTCTCACACACTTATGCAGGCAAAAAACCAATACACATAAAATAATATAAAAGAAAAATAAATGACATATAAATAAAGCTAATCTTGACTTTTAAAAAAGCATGACAGGGTGTCATTCTGCCTGTATCCCAGACCAACCTGGAACTGAGTAGGTAGCCAAAGTTGCCCTTCAAGTGATCTTGATGCCTCATTCTTTTGAGTGCCAGGACTATGCATGTGCCACCATGCCAAGATTTAAATTGAACTTTTAAAAATATGTATTGCTATCAAATAAAATAGTTTGAACTAATTCATGTCTTCTTTTCCTACTCAAAATAAATAATAAAATTAATATCTGTGCCAATAAAATTATTTCTGACAAATGACCAATGAAGTATTAAATAAAAAGGGATTATTTGCTTGTGAGCCATTGAAAATTCTTTTGTCTAGTGTTTAAATTGTGCCCCTATCTTTAAAGTTCCTTTAAGAGGAAAGAAACACACTTATTAAGTAGATCATTAGCCTCCCTCTCTTGTCAACCACTGAATTTTATAGACCAACATTCAGGATGTGTTAGTTTTCATTTGTTGTTCAATAAAATCACCATAAACCTATGGGTTTATAACATGTACAGTTTACATAGACCAGGAGTCTTATGCTTAACTGGCTTCTGTGCTTAGGGTCGCAGAAGCTGCAGAGCAAGATGTCAGCTAGGCTGAGTGCAGTTCAAGCAGATGGATGTGATGTGGTTGTTAGCAGATTTTAGAACTCCTTTGCAGTTGTGGGACTGAGGGGACAGCTTTCCTATTGGCTGTCAGCAGAGAGCTGTTTGCGGCTCCTGCCGGCTCTGCAGTTCTGTACCTCTTGACCTTCTCAGGACACAGCAGTTGATTGCTTCAGTGCCAGCAGGAGAATCACACTGAAGCCTGGACCATTTAAAAAATATGTAGAAGGATCCTGTGTGGATGTCCCACCCTCATATGCTTCTTTTCTCAGTTTATTTATTTGTTTTTATTTATTTTATTTGTTTTATAATCAGTCTACAAAGTATCAAGCTTCCTTATTGGATTTTTATACATCTTTTCTTTGGTTGATCTTCTCTACCTGCTCAATAATCTCATTATACCACACACATCCTCCCCTGCTTTCCCCCTTCCACTCCCAATATTTCTCTTTATTAGCCCTTCTACTTTCTTCCTTTAAGACTTTATTCCTTTCTTTCTTTCATGCACTCCTCTCTAGTCTCCTTACTTCTAGACATGCTCACTCCCACATACATACACATCTTTCAGAAACTTGAATCTGCATATGAGAAAAAATGTGTGATGTTTGTCTCTCTTAGCCTGGGTTATCTCATCAATGTTCCAGTAACTTTCATAACTTAATTTTGTTTATGGATGAATAAAATTCCATTGTGTATATATGACGAATTTTAATTATTCTTTCATCATTTGATGGACAACTATGCTGATTCTATTTCCTTGCTATTATGAAGACAGCAGCAATAAACATGACTGTGTGACTAGGGTTCATAACAAAACTAAGAAAGATTTCATATATATATGTTTTTATCTCTGTCCCAACACAACTACTTCCCAAATAAATATCTCTCATTATCATGGTTTATTTGCTACAGTTGATATCCTATTCTGACACGTCCTAATCTCCCATATGCAACAACTTTCTAAAAAGAGATTTTATTTTATATTTGTGTACTTGTATGGGTCCTTGTCTGTGTAAATGTATTTCATGTGTGTATGGGTAGACACACAGACAAGAAGAGGGCATATATCCCCTGGATCTGGAGTTATTGGTAGTTATAAGCTGGCTGATGTGGATGATGGGAATTAAAAACTGAGCCACCTCTCCATCCCAAGACTACAAGTCTTTTCTTATATTTTTCATTGGATTAATTTTTTCCAGCCTGATCAAAGATTCCCTTCCACCCCTCTTCACTTCCAGTTCCTCCCTCAGCTTCCCTCCCATTCACTCCCTCTCCCTTCCCTTCTGAAAAGTGCAGGCTTCCCATGTATATCAGTTAGCCATGACATATCAAGTGATAGCAAGACTAGGCACCTCCTTTCCTATTAATGCTGGATGAGACAGCCCAGCAGGTGAAAAAGGTCCCAAGAGCAGGCAGCAGAGTCAGAGATAGCTTCCATCCCTCTATAGGAATTTTACAAGAGAATCATGCCATACAACTGCAACACATGAGCATGACTGCATGCAAGTCTTAATGTTGTCCATTTGTGTAAGTGTACAGTGATATGGATCTAGCCACCTCTCCATACCCAGACTACGATCAGTTTTCCCCTTTCATTGAAAATGGCCTTTTTTCCTCACATATTATATTCTAAACACGGAACCCCCTCACTCCATCCTTCCAAGGTCCTTCCTACCTTCCCTTCCATCTGTATCTACTCCCTTTATGTATTTCATTAGAAAACAAACAGGCTTCTAAGAGATAATAATGAACTATAATAAAATAAAATATGATAAAATAAGAACTATCACATTGGAGTTGAATAAGACAAACAAACAGAAAGAAAAGAGCCTATGAAAAGGCACAAGAATCACAGACTCATTTATTTACACACTCAGGAATCCCACAAAATATTCACAGAAGACCTGGTGAAGATCTGTGCATGCCCTGTACATGCTTCCTTAGTCTCTGCAGGTTCATATGAGCTTTAATCCTGTTGATTTACAGGGCATTGTTTCTTGGTATCTTCCATTCTCTCTGGCTCTTACACACTTTCTACCTCCTCCTTTGTGAAGTTCCCTGAGGCCCAAAGGGAGATTTTCAAGAGATATACTATTTAGGTGAGTGAAAGTATTTGTTTTCTTGTTATTATCAGCAATGGAGCCTTCTACTTTCTTCTTGCAGTGGATGAAAACAAATACAGAGACTCATAGCCAGACAACATGCATCTGCGTTTGTTTCCATCCACTGCAAGAAGAAAGCAGAAGGCTCCATTGCTGAAAATAACAACTATACAACTCATTGAACATAGAGAAGTCAAGATGGTGCCAACATAGAATCCTAACCCCTATGTTCCAGTGTCTCTGATACAGGAAGGTGCTCTATATACTATCAAAAGAGAAGCACAGAAACCAGCCCAGGCACAAACCATTTATCTACAATAGTATCCTAACTGTAAAATATGCTAGGGAATTGTTCTCAACACATATGTGTCACTATCCCTTTGGGGGTCAAATAACCCTTTCACGAGGGTCACATATCAGATAGCCTGCATACCAGGTATTTTTATTACAATTCATAACAGTAGAAAAATACTATTATTATGTAGCAATGAAATAATTTTATGGTTGGGGTCATCACAACATAAGCAGCTATATTAAAGGTTCATAGCATTAGGAAGTTTGAGAACCACTATGCTAGAATAATGGTAGAACAATGCTTGTGGAAGTAAACAACAAATATCTGATTTGACTTAAGGCTAAATCCACAAGATTGAACCCATACCTAACTCTGCTTGGGTGACCAAGAACCAAAGACTAGATAACCCAGGGACCAAGATTAAAACTAAAACCAAATATTCCTATTCCAAAACACAGCAATAAAATGACCCCTAAGGACATTTTGCTATGCTCATAGATCATTGCCCTACTCACCTAGACTACAACTCTTAATGTTGTTTATTTTTATAAAAGTATAGTGATATGAATTTAGTACTGGAAAATTAGAAAGAAATTTAATTGCACATCCTCTTCTGCCTACATACATGCTCAATTATTCACTATTTTCTCCCCCCTGACAACTTCTGTTCTTTTTACCAGCACTACAGTTTTGACTTTTCTAAAATCTCATGTGTTTGAATTCACACAGTATATAGCCTTTACAGACTGGCTTCTTGCACTTAGTAATACAACTTTACATTGCTTAGATATCACTTGATAGCTCATTTGTTCTTAGAACTAAACAGTATCTCATTGTTTGAGTGAACCATGGTATTTTTACTCATGCATTTACTGAGAGATATCTTGATTATGTCAAAGTCTTTTGGGAGACATTCTTTTGAGTAAGTGAATACCAAGGAATTAATGCAATTACTGAGTCATCTTGTGTGTAGTAATACATCATTTTGAAAATATATTATTACTCCAAAATATCTGCTGTACCTTAAAGTCAAGTTAATGATATGTTTTGAGATCATTTAAGATTATGTACTTAGCTTGCTATCCTACTGTATACACAGCACTGTTAAGTTTAACCTGCCTTTTAGAGAACAATGTAACCAACCTTGGATTTCCCATATAGCTGGATTTTATGACCAAACTAAACATAGCTTTACTCTTATATACTCTTCCATGCTCCTGACCCAGAATAACATAAGTGTGTATGTGTGTTGTGGTAAACATTTGCTGAAGGCATCCAACAGGTTGGAATCAACCTTAAATAATAAATAATGCCATAAATATCAGAACAACTTGTAGATATAAGTCAAAAACATCTACTTACAGTGTTGAGTGCTATTCTGGGTCAGTTGGCATCAGCAAAGTAAAATTATTGTAAATCCTTGGTAAAGATTTCTATGAAGTATTCCTCATTCTTTCCCCATACCATATTTTCTGTGCTATTCAATAATGCAGACCAAAGCTTTTTGTTAGAAACAGACAGAAGACACAGAGACAAAAGTAGAGAATTCAAATATGGGCTCACTCTTGTTCAAACTAACTTAAGAGGAAATCTGTGCTTTTGTTCCTGAGTACACTATCAGGGCAACCTGGTAAATATATGCTTCATTTTTAAGAAACTATCAAACCAGCTTCCAAAGTGGATAGACTATCTTGCTTTCCCTCCAGCACTGGATGGGAGTTCCTGTAGCTTCACAGCCTTGGAACCCCTTGCTGCTATTGTCAGTGATCTGGATTTTTTGTCGTTCTACTATGTATATAGTGCTATTATACTCATGATGAACTTTGTGCTTTCCAGATAATATATGATGTGGAAGAAATTTTCACGTGTTTATTTTTTTCATATATCTTCTTTAATAAATTTGTAATATTTTGGTCCATTTTTAAATGTTAGTTTGATTTGTTTTCTTATATTTGAATTTTGGGAGTTCTTTGTGTATTCTGTATAACATTTTTAAAAAGTTGAATATGTCATTTATAAAAATTTTCTGGCAATTAGTGGCTTGTCTTTCTATTTTTGACAGTGTTCTTTAACAGAAGATGTAAGTTTAATGAAGTTCAGTCCATCATTTTTTTCCAAAGATTGGGCCAAACTTCAAACCCTCTCAGTTTTTCTCCTGCTGTCATTGAGAAGTTCAACACTTTTATGTTTTTAACATGTAGGTCTGTGATGTATTTTAACTTAATTTCTGTAAGACATATAAAAGCTGTGCTTTATTTTTGTTGTTTGCTTTTGTGTGTAGGACCCCATTAAAACATTCATCTCTTTGCATCAGTTCTACCTAGGATATCTCTTTTTGATGAGTTTTATTATGCACAATCACTTACTACTTGCCATATAATACAAGCTAGTCATAAGAGTGCCTCTCCCATCATATTTACAGATCATGTTCATGCAGATGAAGGCATGCAATCAGGGCCTATAAATTATGCAGACCTTATAATTCAGCTTATCATATTCTTTATGATCATTATTGTCATAATGTCTCTGACCCTCACATTTATCATCTGACAAATGGGAATTGAAGAGATGTCCCCCACCCCCCCCAGAAAATGAATCTGTCTTTCTGCCTAATCAACCATGTTAAAGACACAAACCAGTTTTGCTTATAGAATTGTAAGAACTGAAATTGTGGCAGAAAATTCCCCTGTCTTCTAGATAATTTCAGAGACTAAACTTTCAAAAAATAATATATATGTTCATGGCAGCTTCTGTTCTATTTCTTGTCCAGTTCATCAGTGCAACACTCAAACTAAAGATAAGCAAGCACATCTACAGTCAACACACTTTTTTCTAGGTAGACTTGTGGGTATTTGAGGGCATTCTCTAGTCTGTTTCAGGATCTCTTGTTATTAGCCATCAACTTGAAATGTTCCATCAAGAGGTTCTTGAACTGGGATTATAACTCAGTGGTAGAGAGTTTGATAGCATGCATGAGTCCATCCCCATACTGAGAAAAATGTCAAAGACCTTTTTAAAGTAATCTGAAATTTCTGGAAGTTCAGTATCAGTTGTTACAACAGATAGAAGAGAATGTATATACTATATAACAAATCTGGGAAGGGCTATGTATCACAAGCATTGAAAATACATTTGTTACAAGATGAATTTGTGCCATTCTAAGACAAATGTGTATGAACATTTTAAGAGAAGGAATTTTCCACCAACCCCCAATGGGGGAGGGAGAAGTGAAACCAAAAAGCAAGTTAAAGATAACCATTAGCTTATTACAGATAGGGAAGAAAGACCAGTATTTGATGTACAGTACAATCTCAAGGAATAAGATATGTTTTGATAAAATACATTCCCTTTTTCTACAGTGGGTCTCCTATGACCTGAAGTCTAAGGATACCTTTGCAAAGGTACATTCTCCTTTGTCAATAATGCTTGTATGCATGGATTTGAAAAGGACTACTGTTATTTGTGAAACATGTACTGCAGTGCTTGACATATAAGGAATACACATAAGAAATCCTAAATGATTCTTTGATGAGCTGCATTAGTATTCAGTGCTACTTCTCTAGGAGGTGATGGTAAAAGGTAAAAGTGCCATTGTTTATTGTAACTGATGAGAGGACATGGAAGAGTGACAATACAATACAAACAAGGTCTCACTATGTAGCTCTGCCTATCTGTGCCCTCTCTATGTAGACTAAGTTTGCCAAGAAGTCACAAGGATCTGCCAGTTTCTGCCTCATAATGCTAGGGTTAAAGGCATGTGCCATCTTGCCTGGTGTTATCAGATACTGTAGAGAATAGATATGTATTACTGGTGGTGTTTCATGAGTGCTGCTAAGAATAATCGATTGATTGCTTTTTAGAAGCTTGGGCTTGGTGGTGCATGTCTATAATCCCACCTACTTGGGAGGCTGAAGCAGGAGGATATCAAATGCAAATGTAGCTTGGGCAACTCAGTGAGATCCTATTTCAAATGAAAATGTGGAAAAAGTGCTGGAGATGCAGCTTGGTGGTGTAATACCTGTTTGGCACTGTACACAGACTTAGGCTCAGTTTTCAGTACTAATAAAATTTGTTCTTAAAATTAAATCTGTCCGGGGTCTGGAGAAGGTAAAAAAGAAATTTGGAGAGTTAGAGGAATGTAAAAGCACACAGTGTTGAAGGAGATGATGTCTGTGGCTGGGCTTCTTTTCCTTTTTCTTTTTTCTTTTTCCCATGGAAGCTGGAAATAATACGAGTGATGGAATGCTGAGAGCATAAGGGTTGAGAGGCTTGGTATTTTTTTAATCACTTAAGAGGACAGTGGTTACAACCAGGAGTGAAGTTGCACCTTAGTGGACATTTAGACGTTTGTACTGGCATTGTCTGTTATCACAACTTGAGCAGGGAGAGGCGGTGCTAATGGTAAACAGGGACCAGTGGATTGTAATGTATCCTATAATGAACACAGCAGTCTCCATGACAAATAATCATCTGGCTCCAAATATCATAATGGTAAGGTTGTGAAACCCTGCTCTAGACATTTCAGCTCTGTGACTTAATGAGATGGAACCCGTGTATAGTGTATGACTCATCCATGGTACCTGTTCATTACTTATAGAGAGAACCACAAAGTCACAGCACAGTGTTTTCCCTTTCCATATGTCAACAGACAGCACTTAGTGTCATAATTAAAATATGCCTGGCTTTGTGTGACAGTTAACCATAATTTCTTCACTGGTGAGAAACTATATACTTAGCAGGAAATTTTTAGTATATGTTCAGTAACTTCATAATAAAAGATTTCCTCCTCTTTTGCTTGAAGCAGACAGGAAATTTGGGGTACCACTAGGAAGCTCTGTCATCATTTTTGAACATTTGAATACAATAGCTACAAGTTTTAAGTCTTTGTTTCCTTTGGTTATAATTTTCTTTTTATAGTGATTATTGTGTCAGATAGGCAGTCAAAAGAAGATTTTTAATTATTCTTAATACAAGTGACATAGATTCCTTATGGGTATGCTGTGGAATGGTCTTTTTAAGTAGTATACATTCATGTCCTTTTGTATAACATTTATGTTTGTGTCAGACATAGCAGTGATTTCTCAGAAATCTATTGAGAAAAATATTGACACAGTCTGTTCTGTTTGCACTGAGCTTTTTAACTCTGTGTGTGTGTGCATATGCAAGCATGCACCCACTCTAAGTGAAAAGTCCTAAAAATGACTGTGTCCTCAAAGAAGGTGTACTATAAGCCTAGAAGTTCAGGAGTATTATCATAGAGAGCATAGTAGTCAAACTGAAGTCTGAAAGAGTGACTAGTTCTATTAGTACTTTTCCCTTGCAGCAATAAATTCCACTGATCCAAAAATACTTTACAGAACAAAAGAGTTTATTTTGGCTTTGAGTAGAGGAAAAGGTGTCCATCTGGCAGGGAGACATGGCAACAAGTAGCAGGAATCTAAGAGATCACATCTCAAACACACACAGGAAGCAGAGCAAGGGAACAGGAAAGGGGATGAGAATATAAACCCTCGAAGTCTGCCCCCAGTGATGGACTTCCTTCAGCAGGGCTACACACTTTAAAGGTTTTATAATCTCTCCAAACTGTGTCACTAACCGGGGACAAAGTATTTAAATGCATGGAGTTATGAGAGGGCATTTCTCCTTCAAAGCACAACACTGGTAAAGGGTGAAGTACAAAGGCAGAGATTGTTACATGTTGGGTAGTAAAAGATATGGTTTGAGTGATGAGAAAAGGCACAATATTTTTTGGGAAGGAAAGCTGCTATGAACAGCAAGAACAGAGTGTGATGATGTTCGACGAAATGAGGGGAGGGTAGTGAAAGCACAGATGTGCCTTCATATATAACCAGGAGTTTTGGCCATATCTAAGCTGGGTTGAAATTTTAACTCTTAAGAACAATAGGCTATTGTTTTATGGTTATGGGAAAGAAAATCCCATACTCAGGGGTATGCTTTAGCTCTCTTTGATTTCAGGGTATAGAGTGAACTGCAATAGGACCAACCTGGGCTCAGGAACTTATCTTCATACAGACAAGGAATACATATATTCTGAACTAGAATTATGGCACAAGATCATTAGGGAGGGATACAAACAGATAAAGTCAATTAAAATTAGGAAGTAGAACCCAGGAAAATTTGACATTGTGTTGAAAATGTTCAATTAAATGCATGGTGGGATTCTTTTTTTTCTTATTCACTTTTTTTATTCTACTGGAAGAAATGAAGCTTTAACTATCATTTTGAGAAACAAGTTAGTAAGTACAAAAATACATACATTTAAACAAATATGGATCTCTTTACAGAAATATTAAAAGTTAAATGTAAAGTTTACAATTGGAATTTTCTACACAGGGAGATCAAATTGCCCTTTCTTTCTTTGCACATTTCTGTGTTTTGTTTTGTTGTCATTCATTAAGACAAGAGACGTGTGATGGGAATAAAATAATGTACAAAATAAATATTCTTAGTTTTATATGCATACTCTGGGATTCCAGGGCTTAAGCTAGTATGCAGGTAAAAATTCGAAACATGACAAAGTACTTTAAATGACACATATACTTAGGAGTTAATGTCATATATAAACTAAAGCCATAGATACTGCAATTGTAATAAGAACTAATTGAGAGAAAAGCTCCACTTTTTCAAAGATGGGGTAGACAAGAGGAACTTCCAAAGAGAATGGAGGCATTCTTACACAGGTACTAGAATATTTCATTATGTACTTCCATGACTATGTTTTAAAAGTGGGAGTCTTTGGCAATAATTAATATCTAACTGGATATATTCAATAACTACAGGCCAGTTTCTCTTTAATGTCAAATGGTTCATTGAAACTATTATCTCTGTTAGCATGAATAAAAACCTTATTACTATTGTAATTATCTTTCTTTTAAAAAGTATATTTTTTGCATACATGAATATATGTGTACTATGGCCTGGTACCTATGGAGGCTGGAAGATGTCACCAGATCCCATTGAACTGGAGTCACAAACTGTTATAAGCTGTCACATTGATACCAGAAATTGAATCTGTGTCTCAGGCAAAGAATTGGCCTGAGTAGGCAAAAAACTATATACCCTTTTAAGGAAAGGTAATTACGATAGTAATAAGGTTTTTTATTCATTCTAGCAGAAATAATAGTTTCAGTGACCCATTTGACACTAAAGAGAAAACATTGGAAACAAAATCTAAAGAGGACTACCTGTCTTGTAGGGTTTGCATGAGACTTTTCCCTTTTCCTCCAAAGGTTAATATAGTAAGGGGTTGATCCTCATAGTGGTAATAGTAGGTGATGATAAAATTGTAAAATGTGGAATTGTTGGAATTAATTAGTGCAATTTGGTGCCTATACATGGGCCTGGGTCACTAGCTATTTCTCTTTCTTCCTGATTTGCTACATGGTCCATCTCTGGTGCTTCTTCCATTCAGCATGAACCACTCGCTGGAGCTGAGCTGATGCTGTTGCCAAACCCTTCAGTCTTCCCAATGACAAGCTAAATAAAAAGCCTTAGAAAGCTAGCCAGCCAAATCTACTTTTTTCTCTTTCTTTTCAAACAGGGTTTTACTGTTTAGCTCCAGTTACCTGAAACTCACACAGACCAGGCTGGTCTTGAACTCACAGAACAATCTCAAGTGCTAGAATTGAAGGCATGTGCCACCATGTGTGGGTGCATTTAGTTTTAATAGCAAAAATACACTTATTCAGGTGTCACAGTACAAGAGACAATTTTTGCTTTAGTTCCTTTATGAAGCTAGAGTTTCAGTATGTGGTTTAGGCTGGCCTCAAACTCACATTTGTTATGGTAGTCTCCTAAGTGCTAGGCTAATAGATCTGTACCATAATAACCCCTGGAATGTTTCAAAAGTATTGAGAAATAGAACAGGTTTGAATGCTGAAAGCTGGCACCAATTGATAATGGAAAGTTTGGAAATGCAAGCTGAAGAAGAGGAGCCCAAAAGCCCAAATGAAAACCTAGATTTAGAAGGAAGTCCATATGGTGTAACTGAAAGCATGATGAAAGTTGTTAGTGAGTTTATGACTTTCTTTGTGGTAAGCAGATAAGTGTGTGGGAATTTCTCTTCTAAGAAGTTAAAGACAACATTATCCAGAAATGTGGGATTAATGTAAGAAATTTGAGGCATTTAAGGCAAGTTTGAAGTACTGTGGTGGAAATTGGCAAGCAGGCATTACAAGGGTCAAAAAGAGGACAACTTGGGGCTGGAGAGATAACTCAGTAGTTAAGAGCACGTGCTCTTCCTAAAGTGGACACAGGTTCAATTCCCAATATCATTGTGACAGCTTATAACAGTTTGTGACTCCAGTTCAATGGGATCTGGTGACATCTTCCGGCCTCCATAGGTACCAGGCCATAGAGCACATATGTTCATGTATGCAAAAAATACTCTTTTAAAGAAAAGTGATTAATTAAAAGAATTCCAAGATCCCATTAAGTCTGGCAATATCAAACAATCCAATCTATTTGGAAAGCAATGTAAATATATTGGAGCTGAAGATGTCACTCATGGATCAAGTGCTTTTCTAGTGTGTCCAAGAACTGAGGTCCAACCCCCCAGTACTAGTGACATTAAATAATCTTAAAGTGATAATGACAAGGGGAAGGTTGCTCTTGGGGCACCAGGTACACAGATGGTATTTTAACTCAAGGGACAGGTTGAAGACCTGCACAAATAGCTCTGTGGGACGAGGAGATGAGAGCTCTGATTATCCTGTCATACTCTTTATAAAATGAGGAGATTGCAGGCTTCACTCAAGAGGACTTAGAGGGAGTGGAAGAAAAGGAAAGAAATGAGTCATGATTTCACCATCCTGAGAAACCACTGCCAAAATATTAAGAAGACTGTGCTGCAAATAGGTAAATAATTGGCCTGAATGGAGTGACAGCTCTGATGCAAAGGAATGCAATCTTTGATCAAGAAGTGTGGTTGAGCAGATATGCCTGGAGTGGATGCTGACCTAAGCCAACACGGGACCTTGGGACCTCCTGCCCTTTCTGGGGAGGAGATAAGGAGATGGGGAGAAGAGAGAGTGACTGGGAGGGGCGGGAGGGGGAAGGGAGTTTGAACAAAGGGACACATGGATAAAAAATATGACTTTATTCATAATAAAAGACAAGCCACAGGACTATAAAAAAATAAAGAAGTGTGGTTGTCAGGGTGGAGAGGAAGCTGGATAGGAACCAAGAGAACATACAGACAGTCTATGATTACCTCTTCTCGGACTCCAGTTGCTGATCCTTTGCCACAATCATCTGACCTAGCAGTTTGGATGCATTCTTCCTAATGATCCATGCTCCTCAGTCCCAATCCATTCTGCTCTTGCTTCCTGCAGCTTCTGCTGAGAGTCAATATAGCTGAAAGGATTTTCATCTGGTGCACTACTCTTGTTTTACAGGAAGCTTCCAGTGGAAGTCTCTGGTTTTCCTGTAACTTATTTCAGCTCTTGAGAGTCTCATAGCTCTAACAACATAGGCAGACTATTTGTCTCCAGTGCAGTTGGTTTTTACTCCTTTAATAAATAGATTTTTATTTGTAATCAGACCCAAGCTGAATAGTCCTTCATGTAGGCAATACCAGCACGATTGTGTGTGCGAAGGCTCTTCCCACCTTTGACTGACATTTATAAGTGCTTTATGGTTTCCAGAGCTCTTTCTTGTATAATATGATTTGTTACTCCTACAACTCCACAGTTTGTTCTCTGAGCCTCGACTTAGAGATGAATAAAGGGATTTTCAGAAAGGCCAGTTTAAGTGATAAAGTTAAGCTAAAATCACTGGTTGTCTGAAACTCAAGGGATCCCTCTGTCATAAAGTGCTAACCCTGAGCAAATGAGGTTTCCTGTGCACTTCCACTTTGTACCATAATAAAGTGTGTTCAACTTGATCTCAGGCTGTATTTCAAGGTTAACGCTTTATAAATGGAACTAAATCATTGGAGCTCAGGCCAGAAGCTAGACATTTATTTATTGATCTAGTCTGGCCTCTTGGGTTTCATGGTATTTGGTGAGATGGGGCATTTGTTGGCAAAGTATCCTGTTTCCTCTAGAATGAAGAGTGCTTCTCTTGAATTTTAAACATAAGAAATGGTTCAACAGCACTCCTGAGCACAAAACTACATGTTGGCACAGAAAAAAAAAGGCAGTTTCTGAAGAGCCCTTCTGTTGACTTCCACTTAAAGCTATGCCTTAAAAATGGTTGGTATTATGGCTGGGCAAGATGCACACACCTTTGGTCTCAGAAGTCATGAGGAAATGGCATACATGTCTCTGGGAGTTTAAAGCCAATCTGTTCTAAATAGTGAGTTCTAGGCCAGCTATAGATATACATCAAGATCCTGTGTAAAAAAAGCTATAATGATACTTTATGAAAGCCTGCAGCAATTACAAAAATTGCTTCTAATGAAGTATTATTAATGATTAAGTGTGTTTCTTTTCTTTTCTATTTTGTTTTTGCAATGGCACATTCACAGTTTATTTATCTTCTTAGGCTTCTTTTCAATCATCAGAATTTCTGATATGTTATACAATAGTCAACACTCTACTTTTAATGGCTATAGCCATGCTGAACTTGATACTGATTCCTAAATTAGGTTCTTTGGCTTAAGTCCTTCTCTGGAGGCCCCCTCTTCTTTTTTTGTAAGTAGGTTTTGAAATGAATTTTACAAACATACTATAAACTGTAAAAATAAGCTACTATTTTTCTATCCATCCTGGAATTCTGTATGTTAATCCATGTTCTATCCCTATTAACATGAAGTTTTATTATATGGGATATTCAAAATGATTGGAAAGCAATTAAAGACATTTATAAAATACTGGATAGCACTGGGTAAGTATCCACCCAGGAAATCCTGCTATTTGCATATGCATGGTAGGACTTTCCATTTATCTTTTTACTGTTTCCACTCTAAGCGAGGGATTAATTTTTTTAAAGGTACATTGTATTTTTATTTGCAAAATTCTGTTCACTATTATAAAGGAAAATTGAAGCTACTGCCTTATAAATAATACCTTGTCTATTTTACAGTCTTATTTTCTGTTTGTGGATTCCTTAGGCCAAATCACCTAGAAGGTCCACATCCCATGCACCACCTACCCCCTCAAACTCAAATAATTTGTACTGGAAACTCACCATAGACTTTGCTCTTTGAGATAAATATTATTTCCTTGGGGGCATTGTTTGAGTAGGAATGCTGAAGGCCTGCTGTATTCTTCTTTTTTTCATTATTATTATTATTATTATGAACAAAGAAGTCATACTTTCTAACCTTGCATATCCTTATTCAAGGTCCCTACCCCCTCCCACCACATCAGGTCATTCTTTCTTCTCCACATCTCCCCATCCCATCCCTGGGCAGGCAGCAGACAGTCTCATGGTCCCACTGACCCAATATTGCTTAGTTCAGTCTCCACTCCTGGCAAATCCAGTTTTCTCCCCGCAACCTCAAGACTGAGTCAGGTGTTCCTCTAGGGGGAGTGGGATCCAAGGAGTCAGTCTAGGGTGTTTCTGATCCCAAGCTGTTCAGTGGTTATGGTTTGTAGCTTGGGCATGCTTTGCTTTTTTCTTGTTTGTTTGTTTGTTTAGAGAACACTAATGAGTGAATACATCCCCTGCTTATCTTTCTGAGTTTGTGATACCTCCCTAGGAAGGATATTCTCAAAGTCAATCCATTTGCCTGCAAATTTTAGGATATCATTTTTTCTTACTGCTGAGTAGTACTCCATTGTGTAGATGTATCACAGTTTGTTAATCCATTCTTCAGTTGAGGGACATCTAGGTTGTTTCCAGGTTCTTGCTATTACAAATAATGCTGCTATGAACATAGTTGAGCTAATGTCTTTGGAGTGCAACTGTGCATCTTTAGGGTATACACCCAGAGGTGGTATTGCTGGGTCCTTGGGGAGATTGATTCTCAATTTTCTGAGAAACCGCCATACTGCATTCCAAAGTGGCTGGACAAGCTTACACTCCCACCAACAATGTAGTAGTGTTCCCCTTGTTCCGCATCCTCTCCAGCATAGGCTGTATACTCTGTGTCTTTTATCTTAGCCAATCTAACAGGTGTCAGATGGTATCTCAAAGTTGTTTTGATTTGCATGTCTCTGATGGCTAAAGATGATGAGCACTTTTTCAGGTGCCTTTCAGCCATTTGTAATTCTTCTGCTGAAAATTCCCTGTTTAGATCTCTACCCCATTTTTTGATTGGGTTATTCAAGGTTTTGGGCTCTAGATTCTTGAGTTCTTTATATATCTTAGAGATCAGTCCTCTGTTTATTTTCAAGATGCTATATTTTGCAGTGTGACAATGTACTAATATTAGATGTGTATAGCACAACAAAACTGAGATCTATCAAAATGTTTTTTCATGGGTTATTTATTAATTATAAAGAGTGATGATTCTTCTTTAGGGGCTGAGGATGTAGTTCAGTTATATGTTTCAGGAAGCCCTGATTGGGATCTTCTGCACCAAATAAGTTGGACATGGTGGTGCATGCAAGTAATCCTAGCACCCAAGAGGTAGATATTGGAGTGGACACCACCCTCAACTATATAATAAGTTTGAGGTTGTCTGGGATATATGAGATTCTGCCTATAAATAAATAGATAGATAGTCAAACAAACAAACAAATAAAAAATCCTCTTCCCCGTAAAGAAATCTCACAAGGGGCTTAAGAGATAGCTCATGACACAAAAGCACATGTTGCTCTTCTAGGTTCAATTCAAAGACCAAGGTTCAATTCCCCACACCTTCAAGGCAGCCCCCAATTGTCTGTAATGCCAAATGCAGGGGGATTCTGGACATTCTTTTGGTCTTCATTAGCACCAGGCACTCATACATGGTATACAGACATACATGCAGGCAAAACACCCAGACACAGAAAACATTTCAAAACTTCCAAAAGTCCAAATGATCCAAGTTATATCCTGAAGTAACAGAACACATGGCCTTCTGGTGGAATGTACTTTGAATAATAGTGTCCTGTGTGTGGCATACCTGCCTCAACACTAAATTATATTAACGAACATCAGATTCGGCACCCGAAGTTGGTCGCAGCAAGATCAGGTGTTCAAAATCATCCTCAAAACATACATAACATGTTAGAAGATAGCCTGGGTTTTATGGGATCCTGTCTCAAAAAACAAAAGTAAAAGAGATTCAAGTCAGGCCAAGGGACCTTCTACAATAAAGTTAATGACATCATTAATAAGCAGGAAGTGAAATACATAGAAAGCTGGGAGACCTGCACCAAATGAACAGAAGATGAAGAGCCCAGACAAGTAAATACTGTGTATTACATCTGAATCAGAGAAAGAAAATGATTATAATGGAAAGGTTTTTTCAGACAATACATCCTAACTGCAGTTTCCCCTCCCTCCACTCCTCCCATTTGCCCCCACCACTAAAGAATATTAATAGGAAAGTTTGCAAAATGAAAAGTGGAAAAAGGAAAAAAGAGCAACAACTCTGCAAACAATTGAGAACAATTTAGCTTTTTAAAAAAGATGATGAGTGTTTCCTTTTTTTTTCTTTTAAATTATATTTGGGAGGATATTGCAAGGGCAGAGAGAGAATATGAAGGGATGGGGAAATAAATGGGATAGAGATGCATGATGTGAAAGACACAAAGAATAAATAAAAAGAAAGTTTAATTTAGAAAGAAATAATGTGAAATAATTTGAATGTTATCTTGGTTACAATCCGGAACTGAGTAAAGATGAATTTGCAGGAAGCCTTTGAGTTTGCATCATTGTTTAAAAATGCCACCAGAATAACACCTTCTGCCTGTGGAAAGTGAGATTATCACCAACCCTGGTACAGCACAGGCAGTGTCTAATCTCCGAGACCAACTCTGTCTTTACTTATGAAGAATTGTAACATTTGGGTAGAGTTCTTGGTTTTGATCTGTTTTAATTTTTGAAAGACATCTTCTCCTTTATAGCTAACCCTTTTAAAGAATGTTTATTTCTTTATTGATTTACCAGTACTGTTGTATATAAGAGTCTCTGGCAGTCACCTGGTAACCATTGACAGAATAATGGGGAGAATCATATTAACTAATAGGTTTCTCTGTTTTCATATATCATCAGTTATTACTTCAGTGAAGATCTGAGCATGACTAAGTACCTTTGTTAGAATCCACTTTTCTTTCCATTGGGTAATATAAATATTTAGTGAGCAGCTATGAGATTATGGCCCTCTACTGACCACTGAAACTCTACTAGAAATACATGTACCTTCACCTCACAGAGGCAAGGCACTCACTCATTGAATTTTGAGATAACTTTTTGATATTCTCAGCTCAGCCATATATATATGTGTGTGTGTGTGTGTGTGTGTGTGTGTGTGTGTGTGTGTGTGTGTAAAATATAATTTTTTTATCACAGGAAGACCTACTTCACTACCTGTGTTTTTTCAAGAACATTATAATTGTAAATTCCCCCCCCTCATTTGTTCTTATTTTTTCATTTGTTTAGATAGTTCTAGTGCTATTCAATGACTGTATACAGCTGTGCAATCATCATTACAACTAAGACGCAGAACAAGATTTGTGGAAATGGTTCAGTGTGTAGAATGCTGGCCATGCAAGTATGAGGACCTGCGTTCAGATCTTCTGCTCCTGGGCAAAGCATCAGATAACTCTAGAAGTGTAAGGGAGAGATGAAAGCCTTCTTAAGGCTTACTGGCCAACTAGTTTAAACAGTTAGTGAGCTCAAGGTTCAGGAGATCTCATTTCCTGCACTATCCCCTAGTTAAATTCCTGCGTGGCTTCCCAATGGCCCCAGAAGATGAAGCTAGCAAGGCTATGGTATGCTTCTTGCTGAATTTGCCACTTCTCACAGTAATGCTGGGCGTGGCTTTTTCAGCTGTACTTCAAATCAAGTTCACCCTCTTGGGCAGGGTATTATTTATTCTTGTTGCTGTGACAAAATATCCAAGGAAAAACAATTTAAGGAAGAAAGAAAGGATGAGTTTATTTTGGTTCAAAGTTTAAAGAGGAATACAGTCCGTCATGGCAGGGAAGTCTGCAGGAGTTGGAAGCAGCTGGTTACATTGCATTGTCACCCTGGGGCTCATCTGCCTCCTTGCTTCCTCTTGATAATTTATTGCAGAACCCCATTCCACAACATGATGCTTCCCACCCTCTCAATGGGTCTTCCCTCCTCAGTCAAGCTCTCTGGGAATGCCCTCACTGACACATTCAGAAATTTCACCACTCATTGTAGTTAGCACTGCGGATGGGCAGCTCCAGGTAAGTAGGACAAGCAGCATTTAGCCTGAAGTTTTTGTAGCTTTTCAAGCTCTAGTCTAATTTCTTGAATTTGTTCTCTTTCTGGAGCTTTTGACATGGTTCTTTGTGACCAATTTATCCAGATTTATATGTGCTTGATCTGCATTTGAGAGGAGTTTGTCCAAAGTTTCTTTCTCCCCCCCCCCTTTGCTCACATACACACAGAGGTATGTGCAGGGTACGAGCATCACACATGAAACATGAAATTCCTTATTGTAGTACATAATGAGAATCTGCTTATATTAAAAATAATTCAGACCCTGAAGGTAACACAGATATATTCTAATCCAGGTATCCCCAAACATTGGGCTCTGAGTGTTTTGCATTTTTTTCACCTCCTAAATTATGCTCTTTGATCTGCACTCCAATAAAAAAGCCAAAATCTAACATTCATCTTCACAAATTGGTATCTATTTCATTTATAAGGTTGTATTTTACCCAATATAATCATGTTTTAAAACATTTAGTGTTAAAACATCCTATCTCATCTGGGAGATGCCACTAATGACTAGTAGTGGAGAAATAGACCAACTACACTCATATTTAGCAAAGCATTGGCCCTCTATGTTATTTTGTAGCTTTTTGGGAAAATTACTGCAGTTCCTCAGAAATAAAATAAGTGCTTTCTCCCTTTCATTCTGTTAGACAGTTTTTAAAAGAGAAAATATCACTTTATGATAATTGAATATAGTTTGTTCTTCATGAGAAAAGCTTTTTTGTAAAACTTACAGAAAAAAAAATGAATGGCTGCTTTCCCTCCTGTGTAATTTAGCTGTTTGAGTTAGGGTTTTTTTTTTTTTTTTCCAATTTTCTGAATGATCAAATCTTGTTTGGGCTTAAAGGAAAAAGCACCCCTGGGATAGTGTGTGTGTGTGTGTTACTAGGGATCAAACCCAGACTCTCCTACATGCTAAATAAGTGCTCTACCACTGAAGCACATACCAACTTTTAAGTTAATTTAGTGGGGGCTGGAGAGATGGCCCAGTGGTTAAGAACACTAGTTGCTCTTCCAGAGAACACAAGTTTGAGTCCCAGAACACATATGGAGGTCTCTAATGTCTGTGGCTCTAGTTCAGGGGATCTGACGCCCTCTGCTGGCCTCTGTGGGCACCAGGCATGCATATGGCACACAGGCAAAGCACCAAAATACACACAGTATTTTTATAAAATGTTTTAAAAACAATTACTTTAGAAGTGGTCAAAGTGGTGGTTTATATTTGTAATCCTAGCTCCTGGAAGGTGTAGGAAAGAGGATTGGGAGTTCAAATTTATCCACAGATAAAAAGAAAGTTCAGGCTAGTCTCTGTTACATAAAACTGACTCTAAAATTAAAATAAAATAACTTTATCAATTGATAGATGCTTTTATAATGAGAAATCCATTTACAATCATATAAATTTTTATGCATTTATCACAATCCTTGAATTCTAAAGACTATGGGCTTCAGATGTACACACAAAGGATTTATATATTATGTTCTTTGTCTTGTATTAGGTGATAAGAAGCCTACTCATTTTCACATAGCTGGTTGTGTTTATATCCTAAAAATATGTAAATTTTAGTAATAGGTAAATGAGTTATCTGGACTATTTCAGGTATGAGAAATAGAAAGTCACATGTAGAAATTTTCAGCGAGAGAAAAAAATAGTGTGCAGCATAGCATGGCATATGTTTCAATGGTAAAATGAGCTCAGGTGATAGACATTTTTATGTTGGACAATTAAGAGAAGGTTTGTGTGAGCAAGTTACAAATTGGCTATTTTTTTTAAAAAAAAAGTGTGGGTATGCATATTGTATGTATTGTAGTATATAGGTGTGTGAGCATGTACATGAATGTACCATGGCACCCATGAGAAGGTCAGAGGATAACCTTGGGTATCAGTCCACAACTAACCATGTTTTTTGAGACAAAGTCTCTTCATTGTATGCCAGGTTATCTGGCCTGGGAACTTTGGGGGATTCTTTTGTCTCCAGCACACATCATGCCATAGACTGCTGGGATTGCAAATGCATGATACTACACTTGACTTTTTCTTGGTTCTGGGAATCTGAATTCAGATCCTGTACATGTGTGGTAAGTGCCTTATTAGCAGAGCTAACTTTCCAGCTCAAAGTTGGATTTTGATGAATGACTATGGCTTTGCATGCCACTCTCTGAAAAGTAGACTTTGATTAAGTCACTTAATCATTGCTCATCCCAACTGTACAAATCCTATTATTAAATTCAGTCCTCTCAGATCAGTGCTGACTTAATTATTTTATTAGTGTAATATATAGAGAATTGTGATTCCATGTATTATTTGCACTCAGATTTACCTTCTCTTTGTCAGTTTACTGAGAAAATTGCTATTCAAGTAGAAATAGAAATATTCATTTAAAATTAAGAAGTATTAACTCCATTGCATTTTATTAATAATAGAAAATATAGACATCATATCCTACATATTAGAAAAGGTTTCATACTGAAGATTGGCAAACATTTGAATTTAGACCAAATTCACTTACTGTCTGATTTTGGATTGCTTATAAGCCTAAAATTTTATTGAGACATGGTTTTTCAGTTATTCCTGTCTGTCCTAGAATTTACTATGTAGATAAGGCTAGCCCCAAGCTGGACATATACCTGCCTCTGCCTCCTGAGTGCTGAAATTAAAAGTGTGTACCACCAGTGCTCAGCAAGACTAGGCTATCTTTTAAAATGCATTTTGAAGTGTGAAAAGAGATTAATAAAAGGAGGCTAGAGAATGTATCTTAATGGAATGCTATGCAAGCATAATCCTCTAAGCTATCATTATAACCACAAAAATACAACAAGAATATATATTGACATTTGGGAATCATAAAAGACAAATATCTCCTGAAGAAACAGGTTCATTAAAGAGTTTATTTGTGTGAATATATGAGTATGCAAAATATAGTTTTATCAAATAATAAAATAGTGTTAAGTTTTCCTTTCTCATAGTTTTCAATTCTACTTCTGCCCTCTATTAGTTCTTTCTCACTTCCTTGGGTTTATTTTCAGATCATAACTAGAATGCCTAGATCTTTACGTTTTAAGTTTCTTCATTTTATAAGTCTAAAGACATAGAATCATAAATTTAATTCCCCTCAAACTACCTTAAATTTTGAAGTATGGAATTTTCTAATTATATATATATATATACACACACATATATATATGTGTGTGCATATATGTAATGTATATACTAATGTTATAATTCCTTTTTAGATCTATGAATTAAATATAAATATGCATTCTAACTTTGACATGTGAAGGGAATTTAGATGTTTGTTGCTGATTTCTAACTTTACTGTATCATGCTTACAAATATATAATCCAGAAATATTTATGTATCCATTTATGCATATTCATGAGTGTATATATGACCATTCATAAACATGTTTATATATACAGATGTATCACACATTGGAGAAGGATAAGTCAGAAGACACACTAGATATTACTTAATAGTAAATCAGCTTTATAATGAGATGCACAGTATTTTAAAATTTTTAAGTATATGCATCTTAAAAAATTTACAGTAAAAAAAAAAAAAAAAAAACAAGTCATGGGACCACATACCTATAATCTCAGCACTCAGGAGGCAGAGGAATGAAGATCTTGAGCTTGAGATATTTCTATGCTTACATAGCAAGTCCTTATCTCAAAAACAAACAAATAAAAACTGCATGATAATTCTCACACTTTTGCATAAGTAAAGATTTTTCAAAGAAGATAAGAAAGCATAAAGGAATGAACTAATACAGTGACTGCATTAGCTGCTGAAGAACCCTGTGTATCAGAATACTTTGGAGATAAAAGCCACATGTAGGGCAGATGTTTTGTGCATATAACAGATAAGTTAACATTTCAAATACAATAATTTCCATAGGAAAAAACTAAAATGAAATCATCAGTGTGAAACAACCAAGAAATATGATAGGTAATTCATGAAGAGGAAATATAAGTGTGTATCATACATGGTTGTCTTTATCAATATCTAGCATAATAGCTCTCAACCTTTGTAATGCTATGGCCTTTTAATACAGTTCTTCATGTTGTGATGGCTCTCAACCATAAAATTATTTTCATTACTCCTTCATAACTGTAATTTTTCTATTTTTATTAATAGTAATGCAAATATTTTTGTAGATAGAGGTTGGCAAAGAGGGTTATGACCTACAGATTGAGAACCACTGATTTAGGTAATTGCAAATTAAATAAGGTACCAGCACACACAACTGCACAACTGAATATTAAATCTGGATAGAATATGTTGGTGAAATGTGATGTGATCAGAATTTTCAAATTGGAAAATGAGGCTTTAGCTCAGTTGGTAGAATCTAGCATTCATGTAATGCTGGATTATATCCCCAGCATGGAATAAGACAAGTGTGGTGTTGGATGCCTATATTCCTCATACTTGAGATGTGGAAACAGGAGGGTGAGGAACTCAGAGTCATCTTTGGTAACATGCCAGGTTCAAAGCCAATGTAGGATACATAAGACTCTGCTCCAAACATAAAACGACAAAAATCTTTCATATACTTGTTGAACAAGAAATTAATGTTATCATTTTGTAGAGCCACTTTGCAATATCTATTAAGTCAAAAGCATATTCTGAGGCCATGTGCTCCCAGTCTTACTCAACATTGGTTCACAATTGTGTCAAACTCCCAGAAATCTCAGACAAGATGCTGGGATTAGAAGTGAGTAGCAGCATGCCCAACTAACACAAATTCATGAAGTGCAACAGTTTTGTTTCCTAATACTTTCCATATACTTTACTATATACCTTAAAGATATTTTTAAATCATTGGAACCATAGGAGAATTCCTGAAAAAAATATGGTAATAAGGTCAAATGGCATTCACTGCCATTTAGATGTGGTGCAGTAAATTAGGACAACAGTATTTTACTAGGCTCCATATTCTTGAGTCAATTTCTACCAGTCAAAGGTTGAAGCAAATTAATCCTTTGTAAATCACTGTGTCAGATTTATAGAGAAGGGAAGCTTGTAAGAATAATCCTTGTCGTCATTAAACACTCTTTGTCTTCTGTCTAAAGCTGGCTGTGTTGATAGACTAAAGAACACATCACAGAAATTTATGTGGTTGTTGCTTTGATCTCACTGGATAGAAAGTTGGAAGGAATAATGGAAAAAGGACAACTTAGTTTTCCAATAATGTCTATAATATTGTGTTTGAGGGGGCCAAGGAATATTCATGGCAAAATGGGTATAATAGAAAAGGCCAAGTTGAAAACCAAAGTCAAGACTTTGGGATGTTGGAAGAACAGTTGCCTAGGATGTACTAAACCTTATGATCCACATACACCAAAAATATTGGCAAAAATCCATCATCCTAGGATTCAGTAGATGGGAAGAGGAGGTTCTAAAGATTAAGGTCATCCTCAGTTGCATAACAAGTTTGAAGCATGTATATCCTACATCAGAGCCTAACTTAATAAAGAAGCAAAAAGTCCTCGGTCACTTGGGCTGCTAAATTCCATATCTATTCAAATATGATGTGGGTAGAATGTTTCCTGATGTTTTTTAATAAGACATTTTGGCTACTATACTAGTTGGCATTACATATCAACACAATACAGCCTAGAATTATCTAAAAGTGTTATATCTGTAGGAAATGTTGTTGATTATTAATTGAGGCAATAGCATTCAACCCAGTGTGGATGTCAGCATAGTTAGGCAGGTAATCCTGGGATGTGTAAATCCCTAAATACATTTTAAGTATTTGATTTTATACCCACAAATAAATGTAGTCTTCAACATTCATTGCAACTTTCACTTTGCAACAGGTGAGAACATTACAAAAACTCACAACTAATCAAAATGCAGAGCTGTGTATTTGAGGCTTAGAGGTTACATCTTCAAAACAACTCACAAACTTAAGGTTCAGGGAGTATTTTAGAAGAGGAGTTAAAAAGATTATAAGAGCCAAAGGATCAGGGACTGGAATGTGTTTCCTAGTAATGTCAGAATTCATATCCACAAAATCTGGCCAACAAGATATCTTAAGCATGATTCATAAAAGAACAATAGACATCCTAATGTGGACCTGTGGAAAGCGCACAAGGGTCCAACCCTACACAAAGAATTATAGGCAATGAAGGTGTTAGTTTTGTGTGTGAGAAGAGACACACCCACTACCAGGGCCACACAGGGGAGAGTTTGTTTAGGAGAGTTTCCAGGCAAGTACAGGAGCAGAGAAGCAGAAGAGACAGACTGCAACATAGCATCTCCTTTCAAGAGAAAGGGTGGATATGGATTTACATAGCCATGCCTAGTGACATGCCCTCTGTACGAGGCATATTCTGCTGATGCCATGTTGGATTCACCATGTGGCTGCTACATGCCAATAATTCTTATTCCACCCAGCGCCATGTTGGGTCCACTATGTACCGTGCCAGGAATCTTTACAGAAGGAATGCTGAGAGTAGGGAGAATAGTCTTCCTCGGAGTCTTAATTACTTTTCTATCACTGTGAAAAAAACACCATGACCAAGAAAACTTACAGAAGAGTTTATTGGGAGGAGGAGTCCATGATCATTATGGTAATGAGCATAGCAGCAGGCAGGAAGGCATGACACTGAAGCAGTAAGTAAGAGCTTGAAGAGCTGGACCAGGTGCTGTCTGCAGAGTCCCAGTGCACTCTGTAGCAGGGGCAGATAAAGTCTGCCTCTCACCATACCCACAGCTGCTGCTGAGGGAATCTGCACAGCTACCCACCTCGACCTCGAATTGAGTGAAAAGATAACTACTGGGGTCCCTGAAGGACAGACTCAGACCCCGCCCAGAGGTGAGGAGGGGTCACCAGGCCAAAGCACCTATATCCCAGCCAGGGAGGGAGAATTGAGCTCCCATCGGATCTGGACTGGGTGCTGCCTACAGAGTCCCAGCGAACTCTGTAGCAGGGGCAGATAAAGTCTGCCTCTCACCATATCCACAGCTGATGCTGAGGGAACTTGCACAGCTACCCACCTCCACTTCCAACTGAGCGAACAGATATCATCTGGGGTCTCTGAAGGACAGATTCAGACACTACACAGAGAGGTGACAGGAGGCACACAAGCCCGAGTGCCACAACTGACCAGGACCCATCTAATCATGAGCCACTGAAGCCATGGGCAAACGTCAGTGCAAAAAATTACATAATAATACAAAGAACAACATGGTAACTCCAAAAAAGAGAGGCGATCTTACAAATACAAGACCTGAACTGAGCAGTGAAGAGGAAACAGAAGGAAGCAACACCAAAAATTCCTTTTTGATGATCATCGAAGCTCTCAAAGAAGATATGAAAAATAGCCTTAAAGAAATAGAAGAAAATACAAACAAAAAATTGGAAGAGATGAACAAATCTATGAAAGAAACATGCCAGGAACTAAAAGCTGAAATAAAAGCTGAAATAGAAGCAATAAAAAAG
>PVIH01015145.1:0-50798 GCA_004025045.1 Sigmodon hispidus
GGGGCTGGGGGGCTGGGGGGCTGGGGGGCTGTGCACCTGCCTGTTTATTGTGTCTATGGCTCATAAAAGATGCCTTATATTATCCAGGGCTTACAGAGATCAGAGAGATCAAGTGAAGCCAGACCACAGTTCAAAAGCAGAGCAAACTCACTTCAAGTTCATGTCTTTGCTGTCCTGCTGGCCCACTGTGAGTTTACTGAAATCCCAAAGCCTGAGCACAAACATTTCTTCTAGAGAGCGTCAACATTGTCATAATAGAAGTTCAGGTTGAACTTCAACCTTCTCCGAGGACCTAAGAAGTCTACAATGTAACTCAACAACCACTGAAAGAAATAAGTATATGGGGAAAGTATTTCCTCTCTGTGTCTAATTGGCCTTTATTGATTTCTAAGTTTCTATCATTCCTAAGTTCTTCTTGTTCAACACACACACACCACGCACGCACGCACGCACGCATATGAAATGATTGAGGTTCATGAAATGGTTCCTGTGCAGTAATATAGCTCCCTATAAGGAAAGGTAAGGAGAACAACCCCATTAGAAGTCTCAGAACTCCATGATTTCCTATTTCTCTTCCTCCAGCTAACCAGCCTGGGCTCACGGGACAGTTATTTGGCAATTTCTGAGTGTAGGATGGTATTCTGTTTGACTCTTACAATACAGACATTCGCTGAAAGACATGAGAAGTTACTGTATTTCTAAACTTTTTCCTCTCTCTCTCTCTCTCTCTCTCTCTCTCTCTCTCTCTCTCTCTCTCTCTCTCTCTCTCTCTGCAAAAAGATCTCCAGTGGAATGATGAACAGGAAGCACAGACGCTTCCGTCAGTAATCTGGTCCGTGTGTTCCCTGCTACTGAGCATTTTCCGAAGGCCTGACTGTCTGGGTTAATTGTTTAATGCTTTTAGTTAGAATTAAACTTTGCACCTGCTCTGACAGTGATAAATTAAATGTGCTCCTTTTCCAATACTGTTGCCCTCTTTAAGTAGAGACCAAGAAGTGTATCTCCCTTCTTCCCCTGCGTTTGAGGAATCTCTGCTACGCTGGAGTGTAAACCAGCATAATTTGTCACTAGAGCTTGCGCCAATTAAATTGATTGCATTGGACTGAACTCTGGGACCCCTAATGCAAGCACTAAGGGAAAAATGGGCTCTTTTCTGCCTGTTCCCCCATGTGGCACTTAGGCACCGCTCAACAGTGGAAGGCTTTCAAGGTTCAAAAGGGTTTTATTTTCAAAAGAAATGGGCATTGATCAGCTGCATTTAAAGGCAAAGATAATTCCAGAGCTTGAAGGCTGGATTTGTGTTTAAGGTCTAAATCTCTTTCTTTAACCTTGGGGGGCCAGTATAACATAAAAGCAACAAAGAGATTAAGATTACAAAGGGTTTGCAAGTGTAAATGATGTGGTGGTGTTCTCCAAACATAACACAGTCCCCATTCACAAGCCCAGGCCCAGGGCCGCATTTGATCTGTTGGTTTTACACCTGTAAAAACAACTTGTGTTTATTTGTCACTCAGCAAACCATTTCAGGCAAGTGGGTGGGGGGAGTAGACGAGGAGTAAACTTGCTCGTTCCACAGAGTTCAAACATGTCTTTCCCAAACCGAAAAGTAAACACTCTCACTTCAGCATGAGGGAGACGAGCAGGAAATGCAGCTTTGCCGGAGTAGCACACACTACTTGGACCATAAGGAATGGGGCACCATTCCGGCCCTGGATCGCTTCCCTCATTATCCCAGGCTCTCATGCTTGGGTTTGTTATGCCACAAGCTCAGAGCTAATACCAGCAGCCCCTTCTTCTGTATGGGCTATCCATTCTTTCCTTCCCTCTTGTCTGAAAGGCCAAGTTCCCACAATGCATCTATGGGGTAGCCCCATTTGAATAATCTTAGATGTAAATCACATCAACAAAGTCAGAGGCTCAGACTTCAAATGAGTTGACTCTATCACCATACTTGGTGAGCCAGGGCTGATATGCCCATGCTCTCAAGCTCAGATCTCAGATGTCTTTTTCTGGAAGGATACTGCCCTCAGCAATGTAGACCTACTCACAATGTCTCAGGCCTTGGCTCTTTTCACATACTTCTCAGGAACACCAGTCTATCCTTCTAAACCAGGTGGTAGCAAGCATCTTTCCAAATCAAAGAAATCAGGAAGGAGCTGGTACCTATTGGGACTTCCAACACCAAACAGCTCTAGGCCCTGAAGAGGTTAATAATTTGGCATGATCTCAAATGACTTAGGAGTCCATGCTCCTTTAAACTCAATTATTAAAGACAGTAAACAAACAGTCCATCCTCTGTTGGGGTGGGATACCATGTACTAAGTGGAAGAAAGTGGAAAGGAATGACCAGGTCATGTGGCTGCACCACCTCCCCCACTTCTTAAAAAACTCAACACTGCCTGGAAACTCCACACTTTACCAAGAAAATAAAGCCTTCTAATGAGATGGTACTGAGGAATTATTGACCATGACCTTTGAAGGATATGAGTTCTTTCCAAAAATTTGGCTACATTTCTTCTAACCCTATACACCATAATCTCCATAAAAAGAATTTTGGTTTTTATAAAGTTTCTACCTTGTTTATTTCTAATGATGTTTTATCAAGACAATGATATATTAAAGCCTACGTTAGTTTTCTTTACTGTGTAAAACATTCAAACACCATGTCTTTGGATGAAGTCCCAGTGTTTCAGCAAGCATGATCTTTGAAGGAGGCCCAGTGTCTCAGGTTCTGCACTCCGGAGGCCTGGTACAGACCAGCTAAGTTCTGTACTCTTATGAGTCTGCATTCGAAGTATTAGTGGGGCTGTGAAGTCATCCCAGGATCATGGCCTTCTCTATAGCTCACTAGAGTCACAGAAGCCACTGACTTTATCTCTTTTTCCATCTACATAGTGTCATCCTCATGCTCTGTGCATATGCCACCAGGTCATTGCTTACGTCTTGAGGCCAGTTGTTGAAGTTGAAGTCACCACAACAATCTGTCCATTAGCTCTTCTTTAACTGATTAAGCATCTTAATTACTTCTGCCAAACATCCTGAACTTTGCCATTTAACTGAACCTCAGGTCACCTTCTAGATTCACAGGTACCACCCAGTCAAGAGGCAAGAGCTGCAAGTGAGTTGCATGAAGGCCAGGAAGGAAGCATCTCCCTGCTGTCTGAACTGTACCTGCCACAAATGCCCCCTAGAGTGACACACCTGTACTCATCTCCTGGAAATCTTCTCTGCTGTGTCCATGAACAAGTGTAACTGGAATTAGAACCGCAGCTCAGAGAGTCCCCAGGTCCTCAGTCCTATTTCAAGAGGGCATCACATGAAGCTTGCTTCTCATGGACGCTATCAACTAGAAACACGTGAAAAGATGCTTTGGGATGAGAAATAGAAATTGCCACTTTCCCACAGAAATCACACAAGTAGCCTTTTCATGGAAGAAAGGGAAGAAAGAAGGGGGTAAGGAAAAGGAGGGAGGGAGGGAAGGACAAGTAAAGGAGAGAGATTTTTGTTCTCGTCTACTGCTTATAAGGACCATTGGGGGAAAATATGTAACAAACTCATTGCAAGTTAAAAAGGAAAACCATCTCTGAGAGAAAGTTGGTCCTAATTGGATCTTCCTTCCAAAACATATTCCTTTCAGCAAGCTGCCTTTCTAGTCAAGAACTGTTGCTATCTCCCATGGCCGTCCATATCCACCCAAATCACCACATCAGCTTCCTGTCAGACAGGTACCCAAAGCCTTCTATAGACTGGCCCTGCTACAAGACAACACAGAAGTCCTCAGAACTGCTCAGCACAGCTCCTACACTTTTTGCTGTTCCACAAACAAGACCTTCTCCTCCTTCTTTACCCTGCCCTGCTTCTGCTCCCCTTTCACTGAGTTCTCACATGTTCTCATTCTCACGGTGCAATGGAGGTATAGGTGCAGGTTCATACCCATTTCCCCCAGGGAAATGTCCCAGGTCACTTGGAAGTCAGAACTCCACCAAGATCACCAGTTTTAGAATAGGAACTAAATTTGGGTCTCATTTGATGGCTTCTCAATTCTTTTAATCTTTCATTATGTATTTGAGTGTGTGCCTGTGTGTAGTATGTACACAGGAGTGTGATGCTCACACAGACAAGAAGAGAGGGCTGGATCCCTTACAGCTGGAGGCACCTTGTGAGATGCAGGGAGTGAAGTCCAGTCCTCTGTAAGAGCAGTCTGTTCATCTGTGCTCTCAGCCGCAAAGCCAGCCCTCCAGCCCCCGAGACCCACCCTAGCTTGTGTTTCTACATATCTTGTTTTCTGAGATGGTTCTACTCCAACCTGAGAGCAGAGCTGCTCTATGACTTGTTTGTCTGTCTGGCTGGTTGGTTGGTTGATTGATTTTATTATTTTTAATCTGTTCTTTAAGTAAGATTTCAAACGAATCTAATAGATTCCAATCAGATCTTTTTGCGTTGGAATGATTGGCTGGCTAGAAAAGGGGAAGAGGGAAAGAAGTGTGGAGGGATGTGATGAGGGAGTATACATCAGGTAGCAAAGGCACTTGGCTTTGTGAGTTTTATACTTGTAATGTGTTTGTGTATACATGGACCAGCAATATAAAATCACCACCAACTGCATTGTCCTTACAATACAGTCTTTAAAACATATTTAAATGCATTAAGGGGAAAAGCATAACATACATGGCTAAAATGTTGTAAAACTCCAAATAGGTCAGAAAGACAACAAAATGTTCCAGAGAAGCAGACAGGTAACTAACAGCTCTGAAAGACATGGGATGAAATGCCTGGGCAGTCACTGCAGACCTTAAATCCTCATTGGCAGCTGCGACAGAGAAGAAGCAGGAATATTTATACACTGCCTCATTTGCAAGAGATTTTCAGTGTTATGCTATCAGATATTCCATACGGTAAGATAATACGCTTTCTTTCTTTTATAAAAAGTGAGGCTCAGGCTGGTGAGGTGGCTCCAGGGGTAAAGCTTGATTCCCTGAGTCTGATCAAGGGACTCATAAGATACAAGGGGAACCCCACTCCCTCCAGGTGCCCTTTGATCCTTCATGTGCCGTGTGTGTCATGGCATGAGCACATGTGTGCACACACATGCACACACACATATGCACACACTAAATAAAAAATATAATTCCAATGTTTTTCAAAAGTCATCTTGTCTGGTGACTTGTTCATGGCAAAATTACATGTCAGTGTCAGAAATAAACTCAGGTCTGAAACAAATCCCATGTTTTACTTTGGCTTTGTGTGTGTGTATGTGTGTGTGTGTGTGTGTGTGTGCTAAGAGAATTATAGACTGAGTCATTCTGCCTCCTCTACTCAGGCTCTCAGTCCACCCCACACCTCAACCCCAACTTCTACCACTGTCTAAATGGGTTCCTCAGCTGTCCTTTATCTCTGGCTATGACACACACTTGAAAGGATGAAGCCAGGAAAGCTCTTCCACTAGGTTTGTGCCACCTCAGCCAGGTGAGGTTCTGGAGGATGCTAATGAACTTTGTGGGAGACCAGGAGTGTCGATGCCATTGGTAAGGTGCAGTCTTCTATTTCATGCCATCAGGCATTTATTGGATGACTTCACCAGGAAAGCGCAGTAAAAAACACTGTGGTGGTTACAGCCGAGGGAACAGACTAGTGGGTAATCAACATTCGAGCATGGCAGAAGGGAACCGGCTCTAACTTAAACTAGGAGATGCAGACTCTGGGGCCAGAGGGGGTGACTGGGGTGAGAGAGGGGTCCTTGGAAAAACAGCCAAGGGGCAAAGACTTGAAAGCCCTGGAGGATGTCATGAGCAGAGGCTCTCAGCACTTGCATTAGATCCATTTGCAAGACTCTTCTCTGATCCCCTGGGCCATGAGGATCAAGAGCATCAGAGATTAAAGGGGCCTTGTTTGGCTTCCAGGCCTCTGCTAATGTCTAGGTTGGAAAGAGACCGAGCAGCTAGGAGGCAGAAGCTTGCCTCAAGGCCTACTGTAGGACCATGCAGGGCTCAGTCTGCAAGTGCAGCGGAAGTTTTGCAAGGCCATGCACCGGTCAGCTCAGAACTGCACTAAGAAGCCTCAATCCCGGCTTGAGGGTGAATTGAGCTATTTCAATTCAGTGTGTAGACTGTATGGAGCAGAAGCCCTAAGCTTTGGGTGGATGGAGTAGGAAGGAATGGCTTAACCTTTAAAACCCTTCAAGAGCAGGTCATAGTCACATGACCAATGCTCAGAGGCAGATAGGCAGAGCCCACAGGAGGGTTGTGCTTGGCACTGCTGGGTTAGCCAGAGGATGGTTTCTGCTGCCCCTCCCCTCCAGTTGGAAGTTTTCCTGGGTGCAAGACATTTCCCACATTTCCCCAAGAGAGGCTCAGGAGATAGAGCTGAGAGGCAAGGAGAAGAATCCATCCACTGAGTGGGTTTTGGCTGATACAGACCAGTCCATTGTGTGGGGCTTCAACACACCCTCCTCCAACAAACACCACCATCGCACAACAAACAATTTACTCAGGGAAGAGCTTCAGATGTAAAGTGTTGGCTGTCGGAGACCTCTGATGTCCCCCCAAGTCCCCTGGTCATTTTGTGAAAGGCAAACGAAACCTGCTCAGGTAAAGATTGTTCCATGAAAGCAGCCAGACATGAGCTGAGAGTGTTGCTGCGCCTCACTTCAGGCCGGCAGGGGCTGGCTGAGTACCAGGATCCAGTCACATCTTTCTTCCCTTTCTAGAAGACTCAAAGGCACTTCTATGGGTCCCTTCAGTGATTAGCACTGACTCACTTGGTTCTTAGGGTGATAACGTAGGATTTCTAAAGAACTCTTAAGTATGAGTTCTACAGACCCTCCTGCCCCTAGCTGCCCTCTCTCCCCAGAGGAGACAGGCAGCGTATTCCTGAATGAGAAGCAAGAAGACTAGAGACAGAGAGGGTTCAAATGTTCAGGTCCAAGCCAATAAAGGGAAGAGGAATCAAACTGAGTTGACCTTCCATGTCCTTTGATGAGAGCTGCTATTTCTAAGAGTCTGTCTTACAAGCCCCTTGAGTCTGCAGTTACACTGTAGAAAACACCCTGAAGAGGCTCTGGAGAGAGCCATGTATAAATATCCCCAATATAGAATTATCTTTAAAACAAATTTTTCTTTAAAATAATAGAGAAATGTAAAAGAAAATAAAAATCATGCTCACAATCTAATACTCAAGTTAACAATTGTTAATGTTTACTGTTAATCAAAAATTTTGCTATGCAGGGAACTTTTCCCTCACTAAAGTTTCATCTCTATAATTTAAGCATTCTGCCACTTTCTGTTAAATGTTCTTTTACTTCCCTGGTTATCCACTAACTACTTCCAAATAGTCTTAATCATGAATCAGATGGTGGTGGGAAAGCCCACTTATACCAAGGAAGGACCAGCCCAAATAGTAAAGCTCTTGGCTCAGGCTTTCTGTTTATTAGTACATCCATCCCTTCTTTCATGAAACTGGTGCCCACATAAACCCTGGTGTCTCCTCCGTGGCCTTCTGTGAGCAGGAGGTATGGTTAGCACAGCAGGCCAATACAAGCGGCATCAGAAATGAGGAAGGCGTAGGACTAAGAGTTGAGACACTAAGTTCCCTCGCAGCTCATATATTTCACTGTGGGTTTGAGGAAGCCTCTTTCCGTCTCTGAGCTGTCCTTCTTGTCACTGAGATATGGAATGTGAGCTAGAAGCTACACAGCCTTAATATTCCTCCCAGCTTTAACACATACAGTGACCCTGCAATGTTGCTGGGCAACAACAGTGAAACCCAAATCTACAGACACATAAGAAGCACCATCTACTGCCCAAGGTGGATCGTGTGAGTCAGGCCAGTTCCCACTTTAGGTTGGGAATTAACTCTGTCCCAGTAGGATATGACATGTGTCACAGTAAATTGCTTATCATGGCATTGTGATTCGGGCATAAATTATTCTGTTTTAATAATTAAAAAGAAAGTCAAAATTGTCATCCTGAGGAAGCTGCTATTTCTTTTATCCAAGTGCTCCTGGCAGTGAGAAGAGAATGTATTTATTCCCAGAAAGCCATAGTGTGTCACTGAGCGAGCTTAACATGGAATCTGTGTGGTTTCCAAAGTCCCTAAGAGGGCTAGATTACTCTTCATGCTCTCTTCTCCCTGTTCCTCGGGGAAAATCAGACTGGTTGCATCCATTTGAGAGATGGGTGCTCCCTCTAAAAATAACAATGGAGGAAGGATTCTGGGTCTGTGGACACTAGTCCAACAATAGCTACATGCTGTCTTTCAGAGGTGCTGATGCTGGGAATGTCTTCCACATCTAGGCATTTGGCATAAAACCTAATGAACAACACAACCAGTGCTATGCAGCAAAGAAAAGGGATTCTCAGCCATAGAAAACATGACGCTGATGGACCAAGGGAAGGGAAAGGAAAGGACATCCCCACAGGCTGACAGAAACCTTTACAGTCTCCCTGCTTTCCTATGAGCTTTCCCTGGGATTAGTCTGTTCTGCACAGCAGGGCGCCCAAGGATGTCTTGGCTCTAACTTAGTTCTTGGGCAGCCAGAGTCCAAGTGGCCACTTGGCTTCCATCCAAGCTTATCTTCACTTGGGCTTCTTCAGTCACCAAGTAAACAGAGCATACCCTGTGTCGTCATGTAGGGAAAGGAGCTGTCTTCAAGAATCTCTCAAGAGACTGGGTGCACAAGGAGGAGGGGACCCTGCCTTTGAAATATGTAGGATATGCCAAGGCAGTCACAGAACCAATATTCATTCTTGCACCAGGAAATGATTCCTGGAGAGTGCCGCCTCTAATGAAAAAATTTTCCCAAGAAAGTGAATCTGGACTGTACTTTATCTCTAGCTGAAAATACACCACAGACCAAACTAAGAAGACCTGGCGCTAAGAACCGAGAATGAGAAAAAAAACTAACTTTGCCCAAACACTCACAGATTGCAGTAGGACCACATTCCCAAAGGTTGCACTCAGCTAAGGAGGAAGCAAGGGCAAACAGTCCCTGAGAGGGGCAGCAGAATGATTGTCTGGCCCAGCCATTGCCTGTTGGAGGACCAGCTGAGGTTGGAGGTTCAGGAAAGCTGAGCCCCTATGCTGCTGTATCCCTTTGCTTGCTCCTCATCCAAAGCTTCATGCCTTCAAAAGCAGGTTATCCCCCAAATCTAGGAAGCTGGTGACTAAACTGTCTCAAAAAACCTTCTGACCCTTGCTGCAGGTCCTGGGTATTCAAGGAAGGATAAAAGATGCTTGGCCAACCAAAGAAAGTGGGGAACTTGAGGTGACCACAAGGAGATGTAAAGTAGGCCCAGAGCGCTATGGTGAAGAAGCGCTCTGGGTCTACTTTACATCTTCCAAGGACACTGGATCTGATGGGAATCCAGAGGGCTGAGCTCTTGTTGAAGTCCTGAAAGCAGCATTGTGGAACTGTATATCATCCTGGCATTGGGCGACCACGGCCGCTTGCCATTCCTCCTGGTGAACGTGACAGGCATAGTCTGTCTCGCTCAGGCCACCTACTTCTGGGTCAGCCAGCAGCAAGGAACCCTCCTGCCTGTACAAATACCTGCTCATGCAGTACAGCAGACCCTCATGGGAACCACCAGATTTCAGAAAATTCTCCTATTCCACATAGGAATAAAGAAAAAAGGAAACAGCATAAACACATACAAGGAACAAGCATGTTCAGGGGTATGTTTCATCCAGGGGAGGTAGAAAAGACTCTCCCAAGACCAAGACCTAAACTGACAGTAGATGGAACATGGAAGGGCCTTCTGGAAGAGGGAGAAGCATCTACTCATACACATGTGCAGAATGCATGAAAACATTCTAGAAAACACAAATCCCTTTTCCCACCAGGGTCCTGTGTCTATAGAATGTCACATTCTTATACAGCTCTAACATATTTTCCATTTTAGCACTTACAATTCCTGGATCTAAGAAATTCTCTCCTCACCCTACAGATAAGGAAATGTGAACTTTTAACCTCAGCATCTCTAGAGGTCATACACACAGAAGGCGGTGTGGCACAGTGATCCACAGCGAGCATCACCCACACAGAAGATAGTGTGGCAAAATGGCCAAAACAACTCATTCACCAGCCAACATCTCACTCCTCAGTCTTGGCTGGGGCAGTTAGCAACCTCCTAGAGTCTCCTCTGTGCAAAATGAGTACAAAAGTCTACCTGACCTCATTAGGTTGTTCTGAATATTTAATAGGACAGAGAGACCATGCATAGACTAAATGAAAATGTAAAGTATAGCCTGGTCTCCAGCCCACAGTAAACCAATATTTGGTGATATTGGTAACAATTGCATTATAATTAAGCATAAGACCATTTTATAAGGTACATGACATTTTATAAACTCTGTCTCCTTGTACTTCAGTCCCCTGCTTGTAAGGCAGCCGGGTTGGATTAGCTCACATTAAATTTCCCTTCAGTCCTAACCTTCTGTGATTCTAAACATATCAGAGCATATGAAATATCACCCTTCAACAAAATCTTCTTGAACACCCTTGACCTCACAAACAGAATCCCAGAAACAGAAATTTCCCATAAGACTGCAGAGTTAGGAAAGTGTACAAGCAAACTGAGGTTACCTAGGTAGAAGAAGATGGGGGAGCATGCATGGAGCTTGCTGGTGGACTTACACCAGCCAGAGAGCGCTCCAAACTTCAGTGGCTCCTAAAATGGAGGATTCAGTATTAGGAAGTAAGAACTGGACACCTCCCTCCCAACTTGATCTCGATCTTGCTAAGTCAGAAGCTCTTAGAGTTGGGGCATGCACAGAACCCTGAGTCTCACATGGCTGCCAAGTGACTTGAACACAGACTAAAGTCTGAGATCTGCTGCTGAGACAGATTCTTCCCATGACTGGGAATCAGCCCCCTAGTCTCTCAGCTGCCTACATCTTCCATCTAAGCAGAGATAACATAAGGAACTCTCTCGGAGCTCCTCTGTATCCCGTTCCCTGCTCTTTGGTGTCACTGACAACTGGACAGTTGGAGCTGGAGGCTGCAGCCTGGTCCAGTCCAAGGAGATGAACTTTCTGCACTCCCACACCTTCACCAGATGGTCTTCCTGGCCGTGAAGAGCCAGGTCCAGAGAATAATCATCAGAAGCCCAACAGGGAGTCTGAAAACCAGAATTGCTGTGAGGAAGAAGAAAGGTGAGGGCACCTGGAGTCCTAGTGGGCAAAGAAGTGTTTGTGACAGAAAACAGCAGTCACTGTGTCCCCAACTTCAGGTATTTGGTATTCCCCATACTCACACCTCAGTCACATGCAGTCCCTACAGCCCTGTGCTTCTAACTAACCACCTCTACCTTCCTTCTATCACAGCTGCCTCTTTTGTGTGACTAAATGGGGAGAAGCAGGTCAACAGATGTGTTTGCTCTTCTTTTGTGAGATTTGACACTTCCCCCCTAGCTTAGGAGGGTCCTTTCTACATGTGGATAAATTCCAAGCAGATGACATGCTTGGAATAGAATAAACATGAGATCCCAGAAGCAGAGAATACCCCATATGGGCCAGCAGCCCAGTGCTTTAGAGATCTTCAAAGCAGAATGTCTATTGGAGGTAGAAATCACACCTTCTTCTGCACTGCTGCTTCCCTGCCCCCTCTACATTGGAGCCTCCAGCTGACGGCCCCATGCAGTGGGCTCAGTCTTTCTCAGCAAAGGAGGTGACCCTCCCGCCCTGTCAGTGCAGCCTGAGCTCTGGGCACTTGTAAACACTGTGACTTGGAAACTATGGGGACCCAGTTAGTCTTATCCACTCTCACCTTCCCTTACATTCATTGACTATCCAGAGAAGAAAGAACAAATTGGGGGATAAGAGTGAATCTTGAGGTGACTATGTGGTAGAGCACAAAACTAAGGAAAGTGATACCTGGCCCTGGGGCATGGGGCAAGACCTGAGAAGAAAAGAAGCTTCCATGTAGATATAATAGCCACCATGTTAAACATTATTTGTCCTTTCTGCAATCTAATCACCTGTTTTGGAATTTGGAGACAAGTTAATTGTGGTTGGAAGTTTCTGTCCCAGCTAGAAACTCCCAAATACCCAGCAGCTGCTTCCCAAATAGTTGACTCAGAGACTTAATATTATAGTAACTGCTGAGCCAGTAGCACAAGCATATTACTACCTAGCTCTTACACTTAAATTAATTTATAATTCTTATCTTTGTTTAGCCATGTGGCTTGGTACCTTTGCTCAGCCCAGCATCTTCATCTTGCTGCCTCTGTGTCTGGCCAATGACTTGGACTCTACCTTTCCTCTTCCCAGAATTCTCCTAGTCTGGTTGTCCCGCCTCTACTTCCTGCCTGTCTACTGGCCAATAAGCATTTTATTAAACCAATACAAGTAAAAAAGTCTTACAGTGTACAACAGCATCATTCCACAGTTAATGGTTAATACAAAAAAAGAAGTTAGTAGTTTTTCACTAGCAGCAGCTAGAAATTCCCCTCTAGCCATTTTCTTTTCTCTGGTCTGTTGTCTTAGAAACTGACCTTGACTTCCAGGGTGGAGAGTAGGAAAGACTTTTAACTTATGGCTAAATGAGCAGTTTGTGCCACTAACTGCTATGAAGGCCACTTCTGTGTCATTTCTCATCCAACCCCACTTTCATTCCCCTAGGATCTGTAAAGATGTTGGAACCAAAACTTAACATGACCAACCGCTAAGGGAGTGAGCCATGGTTTACTAACACTATGCTCTCAGGTGAGCTATTTATTCTGGGATTGAATTCAGAAAGGCAAGTGGCTAGCAAGATCTGGATGTCAGCTCAGCCTCGTGTGTTATCATCTCTCTTAGCACTTTACTCTTTCAAGAGAAAGATTTGTCCATGAGTTCTTTTCTCTTTCTCCTGTTCTGCTTCCTATTCCACTGTCCTTTTCTTTTAATCATTCTGTATTTATATATTTCCATTCATCATTTTTCTCTTTTTCTCAAAATGTTGCCAACATTTGTAGGATGAAGTCACAGATTCAAGTATCTGGGCTTCTATATCCTTTCCTTTTAAAAAAAAGAAAATGGCATTCTTGGGCAAGGAAAGCTAATGAAGTCCTAGATCTCTGACAGCAGAGATCCAGCAGCACACACAAATTACAGTGTTCAGAAATTTTGAAAGCCCAAAAAACATGCACACTGTATAACACTAAATTTGCCTGTCAAGGTTTTTTTTATTATTATTACTGCTTGTTTCATTTGATTTTACTCTTAACGCTGTTGTTTGGGGTGATTTGCCTCGCAATAGGAGGTTCTGGATTAGAGACACTCATTCACAGCTTCAGTCATCAGCTGACATTGTGGCCCTTGCAAAGTGAAAGCAGTCTATAACAGGTATTTCAAATTTTCATACGTCACAACATATCAACCCAAAAGTGAAGAGCTTCATTCATGGGAAACAATTTGTCTGAAATCAGCAAGTTGTTTTTATAAAGAAAGAAAAATAAAGAGAAATTTTAAACATAAATATAAGAACCTTTAGGATGAACTATGGTGAGCTTTCTGGCCTTAATTCTTTTTAGTACCTCTCACCCATATGCAGATTAACTCCTGTCTTCCTCTGTGCAGCGAGCTGTCTTGGGGATGATACAGATGAAGTGCTGGCATTAGCAGAAAGCACAGGGTGAACCCACAGGCCCCATAGTTCTGCCAAGCTCTTTGGCTTCTTAGCATCACTGGGCAGTATTTGAGTCCTGTGATACCCTTCAAGCTTTTATAGAATAAGAGAACATTGCAGCATTGAGATCAAAGTGAATAATAACTTCAGATTTAATATGGAAGAGCCCAGATTAGAAATACCACCCTCTTTTGCTTGGTTTTCTGTTGTGGTGATACAACACTGAAGAAAGTCAACTTGTGGAGGAAAAGGGGATTTGCTGTGTTGGTGTGTTGTGGTTGGGCTACTGGTCTACCATGGAGGAGAGCTATGGCAGGAAGGAAAGCGAAGACCATGGAAGACACTGCTTCCTGCTCTCCTCTCAGGTCCACAGTCAGCAAGCTTTCTCATACAGACCCTACCCACATACCCAGGGGTGATGCAACCCATAGTGGGCAGGGCCCTCATATATCAGTTAGCTAGCAATCAAGAAAATATTCCACAGATGTACCTATAGGCCGGTATAATAAAGAAAATTCTTCAACAGAGGTTCTATTTTCCCAGGTACATCAAGCTGACATCAAAATTATCCATCACTCATCTTTCCATAAGAGTTCTACTAAATTCTTTCTACTTCTATTAATCCAAAAAAGTCTGAAAATTTGAATTTAAAAGGTAGCTCAAAAATTATTCCCAAGTTATTAACTTTGAATAAATTTTAAAGATATTCTTGTTGAAAAGTTAAAAGTATTCAGTGAAAGTAAAGCCTTTAGCATTATTGGAGTGAGCTGCTAATTTCTTCACATAAACCCAAGCAATGAACTTGAGAGATTCTCAGGCAAAGTCCATGGCTTCTGAGGTTTTTGTTTTTTGTTTTGTTTTGGGATTATTTTTTTAAGAGGTAAATATTTCCTCAAATAAATAATTGTCAAAAAAGAAAAAGAGAACTTGCAGAAAACCAAAACTTTCTTTGCCCTGAAAGTGGGGAGTGGAGGGCGCCAAAGCACTGCACTCAAAGCCATGAATCAAAGACCAGCACCTAATGGTAGGATCAGGAATTGTAGGCTAACTCTCAGGCTGTGGACACTGCCTGGGAAGGAAGAAACGTAAGAAAGAAGTGCTTTGAATATAGAAAAAAGGACATTCTCCAAAGGGAGAAAAATATGTTATTTCCATGTGCAGTAAGGAAGATAAAGGGAGCAATAAGACAAAACTGTGGCCAAGTGTCATAGTGATTCAAAAGAATTAAAGAAAAAAGAAAAAGATATTCTATCTCAAGAAGCCCACATAGCTGGCTACCAAATAAACATCATTTTCATATAACATTTTCAAATTATTGTGTGGTGACTTATGGATATCCAAGTAACACTTTGTACAATCAGTTGGAGAAAAATGAGATTTGATATAAAGCCAATTTTACTAAGTGGCCCTGATTTCATAAAGTGAAAGATACTGATATAATCAATTACTCAGGAAAACAGGGGGACTGAACAAGGACAGTGTGAAATCACACAAGGCTGCTTTATTTCAATCTGGTGAGGAGTAATACAAAGGCTCAATTTTATTGCACAAAGGAGCTGTGAAACCCACAAAAAATTAGCAATAAAGATCAGTGTAATAATTTAGACTCCTAAAAATTAGCGACTGCCTTTATATTTTTAAGGGGTTTTGTCAACCCTACTAATGAACACAGTCATCCAAATAAACGATCACAAGTAAAACAGCAAGATTAGAGAGCAGATTTGGTTACTCACTTACTATAGGATGGCTGAGACCAATGTTGGGTATCAACATACCAGGAGAATGGTTCTGTACCATATGTGGATATACACAGACATGCTCTTGCTCCAACACCATGCCCAGTGTCTCTTTTGCATTTGTTATCAACCAGGGGGTCAGAAGTCAAGAGCGGCAAGCCCTGACTTCCATGATGAATCCATGAAGAAACACAGCTATATCAAGAGGGGCTGTGTTACAGTTCTTTGCAGGCTACACAACACAATCTAAACCTTTTTATGTTCAGGTAGCTTTCCCTTTTTTAAAATTGTGATCCTAGAGTTACAGTAATACATACAGTCTGACTTACCGTGCTATTTTGTGGATAACCAAAAGAAAGAAATACAACTAGATGCCATGGTAAATAGATTCATTTAAATGCAATCTAAATATTGTCAGTTATTGCTAGGTAGCAAATTATAGCACCAGGTTTTAATAGTCTTTAGTCCTCACTCCACTATCCCTAAGGAGGAGAATCCAGGTGTGGCTTAGTTGTATTCTTTATTAGAGTTATGTGACGATATTATCTGGACCCAGTCTCATCTGAAGCTCATCTCTGGGATTCACTTGCAAACTCACCACCTCCTCGGTCTGAAGACTGCATATCACTCTCTGGTCCTTACCTCCTGGCCCTGTCCAAGTGCAGTTCCGAATGATCCTAAATGACAGACAATGCTGCAAGGCAGGCATTGAAGTCTTGTTAGAGAGTTAGGGGCAAGCAATCACACACTTCCCATCACCTTTGCCGAATTCCATTGGTAGATAAGAAACCAAGGGTACTAGCATGCTTAAGCGGAAAAAGTCACACAGTGTATGAACACTGGGAAGTGAGGACCACAAATGTGGCCTTGGGGTCTGTTCACCACTGGCTACTAGAAAACAAACTCCATCTTACAGGCAACAGCTACCTGAAGCTCTGGGATTCTGGACCTCAATTCAGTCTGCTTGTTCAGCAAACCTTTTACAAAGGAGGACATATGCTCTACTTTAGTAAATGGAGGCATAAGGTAGTGTATGTAGGAGAAAATGAACAGAACTAGCTCATGGAGTGTATGCTCAACTACATAGAGCTAAGAAATAAATGTGCATATATCCTCAGACAGCTCAGAATGCTTATGAAGGAGCACTGTGACTTAGGATGGAAGAAATTTTGAAATCTGTTCACTCAGTGCCCTCATCACATTAGCTGTTAGGGCCTGAATCTGAAATGCACCTCCACTTCCTCATGTTTTAAGCGTACACTTCCTAGTCTGTGATTGGTCTCTGATGGCCATGGAGCTGTAAGGAGGTGGGGCCACTCTCGTGTACATCAGTCCCATGACTGTGGCCTGCATACTCTACTTCCTGTTCAACCGCAATAGAAACCTGCTTCTGGCCTCACGTTCCTGCCATCACAAACAGAGCCACTCTGTGATGTACCGAATTCCCATACCAGTCAAAACAAATCCCTTTGCCTTGGCCAGGTGTCCCCAGCACTGTGTCCCAGAAGTAACCAATACAGAAGTGGACCGGCCAGCTAAGCTGCCTCAACTGTCACTGATGTATGTGACTCGTCTGTGAGTCAGTTCAAGGATTTTACAACAGTAAAGTGGAGAAAGGGCTGGAATAACTGGACCCCATTCTCTTCTGCTAAAAAAAAAAAGCCAATAAATTAAATGTTATTAAAAAAATCTCAACTTTAAAAAACTCTACACTTCATATTAAAAACATTCTAGGACAACTCATGAAAAAGGAGCGAGTATTTCCTTGTATCTCTTCTCAGGCCATCCAATTTCCTCTGTGCACCAGCTGGGTTTAGGGAGTTCTTGTGTCAGGTGGACAAGAGCTAGAGGCATCTGAAAGGAAAGAACCTCAATTGAGAAGTTACCTCCATAAGGTCCGGATGTTGGGCATGTTCTTAAGTAGTGCTTGATGGGGAAGGGCCCAATACATTGTGCATGGTCCTACCCCTGGGCTGGGGGTCCTGAGTGCAATAAGAAAGCAGGCTGAGCAAGCCATGAGGAGCAAGTCAGTAAGCAGCACTCCTCATGGCCTCTGCAGCATCTCCTGCCTCCAGGATCCTGTCCTGTTTAAGTTCCTGTCCTGGCTTCCTTCAGTAATGGACAATGACGTAGAATCATAAGCAAACTAAAACCTTTTCTCCCCACATTACTTTTGGTCGTAGTGTTTCGTCACAGCAGATGTAGCACCAAGACATTCTTCTTCAGCCAATGGCAAGCAAGTTTCCAATTACTAAAGCCAAGTTTCTGCCTTTCAGGGATTGTCCCTGTAATGGTAAGAATTTTGAGCCCTCCTAATTTTGCCTAACTGTTGCTCTTCATATTCAAATGCTGAGAGCAAAGGTGTATACTGCTCCTAAGACACACAAGCTAGCAGCCCTTCTGTGGATTCTTCTGCATTCAGACCATACACAGGAAGTACTTACATCAAAAGAAAAAAGCACCAGCCTACACCTGCAAAAACACACCTATACCACCTCGACTGAATAAAAGTCATCACATATTACCATTTCCCCAAAACTATTACATCACAGAAAATATAGTTTTAGAGCATTCTGACCATGTTGTCAGTGAGATCATAACTGTAGTACTAGCCCACCTTTCCTGGGTCATTCAGAAAGCATCACTCTGTCATCTTTCATATGCTGTCTATATCCTGTCATAATTTGATCCTATTTATGCTAATGGACATATCAACAAAGAGTCCATTAATCCAATCATGTTGCACACAAGAAGTGATAAAGAACCATCTCAGAGAAATAACAATAGTGTCCAAAATCAGAAGACATTGTATCTTCTGTTTGCTTAAAGATATCTAATAGAAATCCCTTAAACATCCAACAAAATCAGAATGCAATTTAATTTATTTTTATCCCTTGGTACTTTTCCTCATATTTTTTCAGACTTAGATTATTGGTTTGGTTGATTAACTGAGAAAAAAATAAACATCATTCTATTTACCTGAATGTTCTAAAAATCAGATTTTTTTATCCATTGTTTAGATGAAATTTTACTTTGTAGTTTTTCTTTGTTTTCATTAAATATCTGTCAGGTTTTTAAGCTTCATAACTCAGCAGGGATGAAAATTTCACGACGTGTTACACTGGACCAGCACTAATACGCAGATGAGTCTTAGACAGTCTGGAAACGCAAACTCAGTGGGGATCAGACTCTTAGTTGAAAAATAATAAAATGTATCCTCAAAATGTCAATTTTTCATGTATAAAAACCTTCACGAGAAATAAAGCCACAGATATTTTTGCATGATCATTTATTTATTTAATAAACTTTCAACATAAGTTAGCACTTGCCTAGGACAGAAGTATGGCATTAAAGAAGCCTGAAGAATAGTATGAGTATATTCCAAGTCTATGTTTTTTTTTCTAATGTATATTTATATTAGCTAATAAATGTCTCTACAACTAATACTAAAATCCTTGATAAATTAAATAACTTCGAATGTTCCATTTAAATCATCATCATTTTATAGTATAAAGAGTACTTTCAACTTGGTACTTTAATCTTTATGTCTTGAGTTTCCTCAAATTATCCTTTAGTCAATCATACAACTCTGAAAACTGGAAGAAATATTTGGTTCAAAGAGTTAGGATCCCAGGCAAGTGATTATTATCTTTAATTTTTCATCTGTAAAATGATGTAAAATAAATAGGCATATCTTATATACTTGACAGGAAGAAAATATGAAAACAGTATCTGTGGAGACAAGTCCTGAGTGTGTCCACTATGATCCCTGCCTCTTGGAAGAATATGAGTCAGGCAGAATCAAGAACAATCTGTATGACCAATATAACAATGATTTCCAAGACTTACCACAATGGTCAATGTGCCTCCACCATGTCCTGTGATAGCCACCTAGCTCTCTAATAAATACATGGAGACTTATTCTTACTCATGAATTACCAGCTTTAGCTTGGCTTGTTTCTAGCCAGCTTTTCTAATTTAAATTATCCTATTTCCCTTTAACTACATTTTTACTTTTCTTTATTCTATATAACTTTTCTTCTTATTCTGTGGCTGGCTGTGTGGTTGTATGGCTGACCTCTGGCATCCTCTTCTCCTCTTCTTGCTTCTGGCTCCTCTCTTCCCTACATTTCTTTTCTTGTTTAGTCTTTCTGCCTACCCTTTCTCCTGCCTGCCTATTGGCTATTCATTCAGCTCTTTATTATACCAATCAGGTGTTTTGGGCAGGAAAAGTAACACATCTTTTCAGAATTAAACACATGCAATATAAAAGAATTCAACACATCTTTGTATCATTCAACAAATATTCCACAGAATAAACAAATGTAACACATCATAAACTAATATTTCACAACATTTCTCCCTTTTGTATAAGTAAAAATAAAAGATTTTAACTTTAACATAATGAAACTATGTATAACAAAAACAATTATCAAGTAAGAGTTACATTACAGTATTCAATCCATTTTTACTTAGCAAATTCAGAGAAAATATTCCATTATCTGTCTTACCTTAGTGATTCCAAAGTTTTATTACTAATTTAGTTTCTATCATAACTAAGGAAAACTGTAGTTCTTAACTATTTAGTCTTCAATTTCATCAAAAATCCCAAAAGAATGTAATATTACCTAACAACAGAGACATATGGCTTCCTGAAGAGTCACCCACAGTTTCTCTGCAACACTGAGGCATCCATCTTCAGCCTACATATGGCTTCCTGAAGTCACTCAAAGTTTCTCTGCAACACTGAGGCATCCATCTTCAGCCTACAGGCATATCTGTCAGACTTTTCTATAAAGCAGTTCTAAAGAACTGTCCTGCCTTGTATTGTCAAAGTTCATTTGTCACTTTCCTCTGTGAGGTACAGAATGTCTGGCAGACTCTTCTGTGAAGCAGGAATCTCAAAGGACTACTCTTCCCCATGTTGGCAATGTTCAACAGTCTTTTTCCTGTGCCCTGCTTCCTGTACAGCACATTGTCAGCAACCAAGGCAAGAGCACATTCTTGCCCAAATGGCTAGCCTTGCCATAAGCAAACCCTATGTGGAGGGTCTTCGTTGCCCATGTTTCTTTTGTAAAATAAATTTGTGCTGCCAGGAGCAGATATGTCACTGTCATGACAAAAACTTAGGTCATTAAACATCATAAATGCCATATTCTGCAGGTCTTTGAGGTGTTTGAAAATCTGCCTAAAATATGCCTGTTTAATCTTAAAAACATACCTAATATGACTACAAGTTTGATTATTACAGATTAACTACTAATAACCTCCTTTCTTAATTATATATTCCATTTTGAAATGAGCCACATAAGCCCAATGCCCCAAACAAGAGCAGAAACATATATACAATATAAAATAACTTTACATTTATATCAACATACCAAAATTCATGCTAAGGCAAAATATCTGAGATTAATAGTTGTCTTTTTACCTTATATTCCTATATTTCCCGAAATAACAACAAACATTCATAACCCACTAAATAACCAACAACCACCCACACTGTTAGTCTGTAAAGCCACTCCCTCCTCTGAGTTCTGATGTCAAGCCCCACTTGAAGGTGTATTCCCACCTCTGCATCTCTGCCTTGCCTTTGTTTCTCTTGGGAGCTCCCCTCTCCTTCTCTTTCCTCTTCCCTTCCCTGCTATTATAATCCTTCTGTTAGTCAAAGCCATCTAATAATAAAGCCCTTTTTAACATAGAAACGGCTGCAAAGTGTCTCCTGCTCTCTGCAGCTGCCTTCTGCCACGTGTTCCCCATGTTAGTATTTCATGCGGGAAAATAACTCACCTGTGCGCCACCAAGAGAGCCATATTAGGTTTACTATGGACGAGGAGGGGACAAGAGAGAGGAGACAGAAAGAGAGGAGGGAGCAGAAAAGAAGAAAAAAATCTTCCATGTGCTTAGAGATTTTAAAGGGTAAGCATGCTCTTAAGTCAGAGGCTTTGAATTGAGCTCCTGCAGGTGGTGGGGGGCGTGGCTATAGTAAACACCTAACAGTCCAGCCTTTGTTGATATATATATGGAAAATCATTGGTTTTGTGAAGATTGGGAATTGGGAATTTGAACCTGAGTCTTTTGGAAGAAGACTCATTGTCTTTAACCTTTGAGCCATCTCGATAGTTGTTTTAGAGGCAAGTTAAAATGTCTCTTTTGAAGTGATGTCATTGACTGTGGTGCAGCGGCTCATGGAGGGCGGTGGGTGGCAGTGATTGCTGGGGAAGCTGGGATGTTGCTCTGAGGGACTTACCTCTGTAGGACAGCAGTTTGCCTCTCTGAGCAGCTGCAGTAAACGGCTTTGGTAGCAACTAGCTGTTGTCTGCTGTCTGAGCAGCGCTAGCACTTATTCCAGGAGCTCGCAGCAGCTGGCTGGCCCCTGCTTTGATTTAAGGCATATTGAGCAGAAATTTGATGAATTTTATTTAGGATAAATATGGTAGTGAAGACTAAGAGGTTAGCAGTTGAATTTGGAATGTGGAAGTTATAGGGAGAGGGTGGGAGATGGTAGAAGAATTGAAAGAAGTTTAGATATGGAGAGAAGAGACAGAGACGGGGAGAGGGAAAAAAAGATTCCATTTTCACCGAATGTTTGTTTGGAAAGTGAACTGTCATAAAAATGTCACAAAATATAGTATTTTAGGAGGTCAAAACAAATAAGCTGGGTGAGGTCACTGTGTTCCCTGTTATTGAAGCTTAGGGGGAATTTTGAGCCAGCTAAATATAAGTCATCACTTAAACCACAGTCTCATGGGAAGAGAAAACGCTCTAGAATATTGGTGATTTTTAGGGTGAATTCGCTGGGACCTCGCTCCATTACACCAGACACTCTAAGATTTGTCAACCTAGGAGTGTGGCTCCAGGGATATCTCCCACCCATGCTACAAAACTATAAGGACTCATCAGAGTCAGACAATATAGCTTGCCACACTCTATCTCAGGACTTGCCAGCAAAGTCTAGAGGATCGGCATCAGGAATAACCCTGCAAAGGAGTCCCATGGAGAAGCTTCAGCAGCAGGGAACACCAGGAGTGGGGGAACACTTACGGATTGGAATGCAGGCTACAAATGGAAGGGCACTTCTTGGCAGTAATTGCAAATTTTGGGTGAGGCTTTCTTAGGTTATGTGCACTTAACTCTAAGAAGTGGCCTTCCGGGTTTTGGCAGCAAATGTTGGTATTTCTAGTATGAAAAGAACTTGCCTGTATGCCGCCAAATGAGCCATATTAGGTTTATTAAGGAGGGGGAGGGGGAAGAGAGGGGAGACAGAAAGAGAGTAGGGGGACAGAGAAGAAGAGAAAAAGAGAAAGTCTTCAACGTGGTTGCAGATTTTAAAGGGTAGGCGTGCACTTAGTCAGAGGCTTTGGAGCGAGCTCCTGCAGGTAGGGGCGAGGCTATAGTAGCAACCTAACATCCCCTTGCTGCATCCATAGGAATCCACTGCTAGATAACCAGGTAAATTCATGCCATACCAAATCCACATAAAGTCCTAACACACCCCACCTCTTTAGAATGTGAATATTGTCTAGAGACTGTGGGAACACAAGCAAAATCTCTTTCCCAAAGTATTTTTTCCTTCCATTTGAAAACACATTTCAACTTCCATTTTAGGCATTTCTAAAGCATCTAGGCCAGTTTATTTCAGCATTCCTCTTTCAATCCATGTCTCTTTGCAGCTGTTAGTGCAATCAAAACATTCAAAGTCAATGCAATACTATACAAGATCCAGACTCCCTTTGTATTTTTCATTGTTGCATGGCTCTTTCCTTTTATATTACTTTTACTCTCTCTTTAAGGACTTCATTCTTTTTAAACCATTTCTTTCTCTGACTGTCTATATCCTTTCTCTTTTCTTTCTTAAGTCTATGCCCATTTTTAAACATACTGAAACCTGTTTAGAAGGGTGTTTTTCTATCTGGACCTCTTTTACTGTATATCTTTGGTCTTTTTTGACCATGTGAGTTTTTAAACTGACAGGCAGTAGGGCTGGGACCTCTGCTATAGTTTGGCAGCTGGGCTCCACCTACTTCTTGGGTCTTTGAGACCCAAGCCTCCGTGACCTGGAACCTAACTCAACCCCACTCCAATGCCAGTGTCCTGCATTTTTTTTAACTTAGTTTTCTGTTTCTACTTACCATGAAAATGGCTGTTTAAGTGTTCTGCTGTACAACAGAACTTCTTAAAGGAGCCATTCCTGGGTTTTGTTGGTGTTTTCCTGTTTTGGTTTGGTTTTAGCATGTGTTTTGTTTAGTTTTGTTTTTTAACACTTTTGGGGGACTGCTACTCAAATAAATACACAGAGATGTATTTTTCCTTATGAATGCCCAGCCTTAGAGCTTCAGTCACTTTTTCCAACTTAAACTATCCTGTTTCTCTTTAACTACATCTTGCCTTTGGGCTTTTTACTTTTCTTTATTCTATGTATCGTTATTTCCTTCTTGCTCCATGGCCAGCTGTGTGGCTGAGTGGCTGTGGGGATAGATGGATAGATGGATGGATGGATGGATGGATGAATGGATGAATGAGTGGCTGGCTGGCTGGCTGACTAGCTGGCAGGGTAGCTGGGTGGTTGGCCCTGGCATCCTCCTTCTTTCTTTTCTTGCCCCTTGCTCCTCTCTTCCCTAGATTTCTTTTATTTATTCTCTCTGCCTGCCATCCCACCTATCCTTTCTCCTGCCTCCCTATTGGCCTTTCAGCTCCTTATTTGACCAATCACGTGTTTGGGGCAGGCAAACATTTACAGAGTTAAATGCTACATAAAAGAATTCAATCATCTTTTCATCATTAAGCAAATATTCCACAAATATAACACATTTTAAACTAATATTCCACAACAATATTATCAACTACTCAAGCAGGTTTGTGGAGAGGCACATACATAAAATAATATAGACTTACCAATAGCAGTTGTATGAATATGACATCTTGGAATGGTATCTTCCAGCCTCAGTTAAGCCTTCAAATGACTACATTCCCAATAACATCTGAATCCTACTTCTGAACCAGACCGCCCAGAAACTGTGAAAGCTACGTACACTTGCTATGTTTGCATTGTCTTTTGTTTGTTTGTTTATGATTTGTATATTATTCAGCAAGAGTGACCTGCTACAGACAGAATAGAAAAATTCTTTGTAAATAACAAATAGAAAGTTAAGTTGGAAAACATACTCTCAATTATTGTTTCAACTACCACACACAAGCAGATCTCTTTATGTCCAACTCAGTACTGGAGCTGTAGTTCCAGAACATAGAAGACAGCCAGACAACTGAGCAAACAATTACAATCCAATGTGATAGTTGCTATGTCCTGGGACTTCAGGTCCTTTCAGATCCTGTATCAAAAGTAACTCATGCATTCTGATGTCAAAGACTTCAACAGAAAGGAAACCCTTCCACAGCTAACAGACAGTTGAGATAAGCAGGATGTCAACAAGAGTGCTTTTGTTATTCAGCAAATTTGGAGTAAGTTTGGCATTGGTATCAACTGATCTGTCCGTTCATTCAGCTGAAGTTTAGTAGGTGTCCCTTCTATGTCTGAAACTGTTGTTCCAGGTTCTAGAGAGTCATATTTAGCAAGGAACTACAAAATTAATCTCTCTCCCTCCCTCCCTCCCTCCTTCCCTCTCTCCCTCCCTTCCTCCCTCCATTCCGTTTGTTGTTGTTGTGTTTTGTGACAAGGTCTCCCTATGTAACCCAAATTGTCTTCAAACTGAGCATTCTCCTGCCTCTGCTTCTCAACTACTAGGATTATACTCAAGTTCACCCACTTGGCTTATTCTTTTTTTTTAAAGAAATAGACTCATTTTGTGTTTTAGAGTTTTACCTGCATGTATGTCTGTGCACAACATGATTGCAGTGACTGGGGAGGTCAGAGAAGGGCATCTGATGCCTGGAAACTGGAGTTGGGTGTGGCTGTAAGCCACTCGCTGGGTGCTGGGAACCAAACCCAGGTCCTCTGCAAAAGCAACAAGTCCTCTGAACTGCTGAGCATCTCTCCAGCCCCAACTGACTCATTCCTGAAGGAAGCTGGACCCATACCAACCAAAGCAGTGGCTAATGGTGGTTTGACGAACAGTTTAAGTCAAAATAAAAGAGTAAATTCACACTCTGAATTATACTGGCTTTGTAACTTCGGGTAAGATTTACCTCTCGGTTCATGTGCCCTAAACTGTAACAACAGTTTATACCCAGTGAGTGGCTAAAAGAAGGTAAATGAGTTTGTACTCTAAAGCACTTAGAACCTGGTGTGCTGTGAGAGTTGTGTGGATAACTCGTCCTGGGTTCCTTGTTAGCATGGCTAAGCTCTGGACTTCACTTGGATTCACCTTCTCCTGTTCCCACTTGAAGAAAAGGCACAAGTTTAAATTTCAAATACAAGTGATCCTCACAAAGTAAGTCATTTCTGTCTCAGCAGAAGGTTGACATTTTGGGAAATAAACTGCCTGAATAATTCTGAAGTGTGCACTGCAGACATGCAAGCATTTTAACCAAGCTGCCAATGGAACCAGAATTCTTGTCTCAGACATCCCTCAAGCTGCCCTTTCTACACAGTACCAGAGCAACCTGTTGAGAAAGAGGATAATTTCTGTCCTAGCTGCTTTCTATCCCTGTGATAAACATCACAACCAGAAGCAAGTTGAGGAAGAAAGGGTTCACTAAATCATACAGTTTACAGTTATAACAGGAACCCAGCATCGGAACCTGGAGACAGAAACTGAGGTAGAGGCCATGGAGGAATGTTGTCTTTCTGCTTGCTCTCCATGAAATGTTTTGACTATTTTCTTATACAAACTGAGGACCACCTGCCCAGAGATATCACTTCACAGTGGGCTCTCAAACATTAATCAAGAAAATGCCCCCACAGACTAGCCCACAGGTTATCTGATAGAGACACTTTCTCAGATTTTCCAACAGGCAATGTGATGGAGGCATCTTGCCAACTGAGAGATCCTCTTGTGAAATGACCCCAGGTGTGTCAAGTTGACAAAACAAACCAACACTTTTAGTGTGGTAAAATCCATATGGGGGGAGTATGTGTGCTTAAACACAATCTAAGAATAGTTTTCATTGAACCAATATTTTGAACAAATAATACAAACAATCATGGCAGCGCTAAGATGCTCTACACTTATCTTCCTTATTGCTTTGATCTTAGTCACTTCTCCAGCCATTTTGAAAGTGACAAAGAAAGAAAAAAGACCAGGATTGGATGATTCCCCAAACATATTTCACCACTGCAGATCTTCACATTTCATACCCCAGAGAGCAGCTGCAGCTGCTTTGGGAAGAGGCCAATGACCACAAAATCATCCACTCTGAAGATGGCAAAGACCCCTGGGGTCATTGTGTCCACTCTCTTGTCAACTCAATGCTGATCCCTCAGCACACTCTTGGGGGCTTTCAACAGCCAACTTGTAAATGATCCAGCACACCAGCCCTGCCACCAGCCCCCTGGGAAATTTTCCCGCCATCTCACAGACCTTTCTGTAAGATAATTTTTCCCTTGATGCTCAGCCCAATTTTGCCTTCTCTTAGCTTCATGGCCTTACTCATGGGCATACCAAGGCAGGTTTCACATGCTTATCCTTGCTCTGCATAGATCCTTCACCAGATTAATTATGGCATTGGCAGCTTCAGGCAGTCATGCTCACAGCATCTCAAATTGTGGCATTTAAGGAGATAGATCCATCAGCTAAAAATCTGCAATAACAGTATCTGACATGGAGAAGAAAAAAAAATGAGGTACAAAAAATAAAACAAAATTGCTTCCACAGCTTGCTCCAGGATTATATGTTAAGGGCAACCTGTTAAATGCTTTCCTTTGGCCTGATGTCATTCTCTTTCTCTAGATTCTGTCTGGCTTTGAGATGATCAAGAACAGATAGTTCTACCTTAGATAGCAGTTCACAGTCCAGGACCCAGTACCATGGGACATAGGACAGTTCTAGCTCCCAATTGTCCTGGATTTATAGAGAAGAGCATGTGACACTAAACTTGCCTTATTCAACTACAGCAGAAGGTGTCAGATCTGCATGTGACCCTGGAGGAAAGCAGCCACGGGTGAATATGTGGGGTCTCTCTGTGTGTGTGTGTGTGTGTGTGTGTGTGTGTGTGTGTAAAATCACTTTGTACTTTGTAGGTCTTGCTGTTGTTTCTTATCATGAGAGGTAGTGATTGTTAAATATTTTTGCAACATCCTAAAAGCAAATCTTTAGACATCCCAGTGTATTGTGTGTGCCTACACAATAAATTATGTACATAAAATTATATACATAAAAATTTAAAACCCAAATTTCAGGAAAATGTTTTTCTCTATGTTATTTTTCAAAACTTTAAATCCATTAAACTGACCTTACAGCACACCATTAAGTTAAAGTCAAAAGTTTGAAAGCTTAGAATGTGGATGCCCTGACCCCGTAGAGGACTGGTGTTTGGTAGCAGCCTCTGTTCCTGTCTTCATGCTGGTTAGTGGCTGGTCCCACCTGGGAGCCAACAATGACCTTGGCCACAGGACAGAGAGAGAGGAAGACAAAGAAGACAGATGGTGAAGACAGGGCCCATGCTGATTTGCTAGACAAGCTAGTTCCCCAGAGGCTCAAAGGATGCAGAGCACACTGTGTGGGTCAGCAACGGCATCAGAGGACATGAGACCAGAGGCCAGAGTCTGGCTCAGGTTGGTTTTGTGACCAAGCTCTGATGTAAAAGCTCAGAGTTCACATCAATGGACACTCCACGGCACATCTCAGAAATGTCTAGCCAATCGATACTGCTACTGCGTAATGACTGGATTTATCATGGCCCTTGGTAACCACTTTTTCTTGAGACTTTTCTATTTTCTTAGAATTTAACTATAATATCTGTAAGAATTCATAACATTTATCAAAAACATGATACATTTCTTTGGAACTTTTTTTTTTTAACCATCCTGTTATCTCAATCCCCTTAAATAAGCTGAGTAATAATAATTCTACTGTAGAACCTTTTCTCTTTTTAAGAAAAGAAAAGAAAGATGTTGTTTGGAGAGAGAGAAAGAGTATAAATTATGTGAGATTAAAGTAGAATACTGAAAAAAATGTCACTTTTGAACAATGGCAAAGATTTTTTTCAACTTTTATTTTATGTGCATTGGTGTGAAGACATTGGATCTCCTGGAACTGGAATTACTACATATGGTTGTGAGTTTCCATGTGGGAGCTTGGAATTGAACCCAGATCTTCTGTAAAAGCATCCAGTGCTCTTAACCACTGAGCCCCAGGAAAAAAATATTTAACAGATATGGAATTGGCTACATTTTAATGGCTTTGAGAAAATAAGTTCACTATAAACTTTAGACATTTTTTTTACCACCAAAGAATTGCTATGCCATGTGCTGTTTAAGAAACACCAAGTATGCTAAGTGTGGTTACTTGCCTTGCTACTTCTACCAACCATACAGGAAAAGTGTCAAGGGGGTCATAACTTAACATGTGCCTGTCTGCATGGGTCTCCACACTGGCAACAGTCAATACAGTAATTAGGAGGGGCCCAGGTCCTCACCCCTTAGAACTCTTGCTCTGGGGCCAGGAGACACACCCTTCCAGCACATGGTAAACAGAGCTGACAGCGACCCTGAGTGACACCCAGCCTTACCCTTGACTTTTCCACACTTCTGAGGACCCTATAGATAAAGTCTCTGTTCAACCTGTGCACCTTGGCTCTTCTACTGATGCCAACATGCAGATGTGTTGTTTAATCAAAAATATTATTTACAACTTCAACAAAAACCCAGGTGAAGAGAAAAATGTTAGAAGAAGAGGGAGGGAGAAATGAATGGCTAGGGCAATTCTTGGTAGAAGTCATCTGTGGGACATGTCATGTAAGATGAGCTTAGAAGGTAACAAGTCCAGACTCTGCAGCAAAGACACTGGCATAATTAGTATCATTTCCAGACTTTTGACCATTCTAAAATAATGTTGATCTCCTTTCCTGAATCTTTTGAGCTTTGAGAGGGTGTGTGTGTGTGTGTGTGTGTAATATAAAAAAAAATAACATAAATAGATCCAGAGCTTGTTCTTGTGAACAAATGGCAGATATTAAGTTCACTGTTCACAAGTGAGAGAGGTCTCCTAGAAGTGGAAAGGACTGTCCTACCATTGCATGATTACCCACAATCTCAACTCACCTCATGAAACAACTCTATAAATAAACAATAAAGCCTAGTCTGAAGAAGAAGGCTCAGTTGTTAAAGCACCTGCCCCCTTGGGAAAGACCCACACAGTAGCTCACAACTCTTTCTACCTTTAGTTTCAGTAGACTGGACCTCCTCTTCTGGCTACCACACAGGCTACAGGACACACACGCACACACAAGGCTGCAAACACCAGGGCCCATGTTTAGTAATCCACACTGAAACTCCACTGAGTTGACCTTCCCCTCATGTACCCAGGACTCTTAAATGCCCTTCCCCAACTTGTGGAGTTTTTCACAGTTCATCACATGAGGACAGATCATGCCCATTATAACGCACATCCCTGGGTTCAGGGGTAGCTAAGGCACACTGTTGATAGAAGACATACATGAAACAGAGACTAAGATATAGGCCAAGATATGCACCCACAAACTCATGGAACCCCTTACTTAAAAGCAGCACTAAAGAATGAAAAGGAGACCTCAGTATGAGCCCTATATAAAGATGAGGACCAGAGGTGCCCCAAATCCCACCTCATCTCAAGGTAGAACATGAGCCAATGGAAAGGAACAATGGGGAAACATCTTGGAAATAGCAGAAAGAGATGATTAGCATCCATGATTATCAAAAGACCTTGTGTGAAATGAGGAGAAAAATGAAGATCAAAGAAAAAAGATGAAAGTAAGGAAAAACTATGTATCTGTGAAGTAACGGAAATCTAAAATGCTGGGTTTCTCTATAAATTATAGAGGTTTATATAACTCTTTACAATCTGCACTTAGTTATATATGCAACAATCACAATTTTATGAATATAGTATGTATGTGCACATATATGATATTAAAAGTATACTTCAACAAAACACCAAAATACCATAGTTAAGAAAAATGCAAACTGAGGCACTAAAGAACCTGTGCAGGATTTATGAAGAAAATGAACCACAGCGGGTTCACAATTGTTGGGCCCACGGCCACCTGGAGAACCTAGAGCAAAAATATTTTGCAAGAATATTTCTTTGGAGGAAAACAGCGATGGTCCAATGCAAATCCTGATGTTGAGAGTGTTGTCCTGTGTGGAGGCAGCAGTGTTTCATGTGTGGAGGTGGCAGCTGATTGTAATTGTTTGGATGGCAAACTCTAGCCTCTGGGAACACAGTAGGTCCCATCAGAGAATCTAGAACACAGGCAGGCTGTGTCGTTTCCACCAAGAAGCATGCTGTCTGCCTTGGGAGCCATACCTGACCTGGCTCTCACTTGGATCAGAAACAAGCATTCCAGTCAGAATGAAGAAGTCCGCAAACTGCTGCTTAGAAGCTGTGTGCCCTCGAGTGAACTGTCCAGCTTCTCTGGGGCTGTTGCCTCATTTATAAAGCAGAGGTCCTAAACATGTTCACCTCATAAAATCCCTGTAAGAATTACATGGGCTAATGGATTTAAAGGTTCCAGAGCCATTTCTGGAAGAGATTAGCCCTCTGTCACTCTAGGGTAGACATCAAAGTGGAACCCCACAAGAGGCTCAGTAACCTAGAGAGATTTTGCAGTCCAGTACACCAGGGTTTTTAAGTGAGTAGATCTGGGAAGAATGAGGTTCAAGTAGTACAGTCATCCAAATAAATGACATCAGCTATCTCAGGAGTCTCAAAAATCCCCATGAAGAAGTCCACAGGGAAGGGATTGGCTGGAACGTGAGCCCAGACCAGAGAACCTGAAACCAGATCATGAACCCCTCCTCCACACCCTCCCACCCTGCACTAATCTTCAAGGGTGACCTCAGCATACATCAGGCAGAGTACGCAACCAACTCCAACTGCAGAGGAACCCTGTGACTCAGGGACAGGAAACTGGAGCCTGGAAAGTTCCCTTTCCCAGGCAGGCACAGAACCTGACCCCCTCCGGTGTGTTGGCTGCTTGCCTGTCCTCTGCAAGCTCTCAAGGGGTTAATGTGGATGCTGCACAGCCCATGCACCTTGCCAGCTGCCAGCTGGCTTCTAGAGCTTAAGCTGTGTCCTCAGGAAGCTTTCTCCACCCGCACCATGAGCAAGCCGGCAGGCAGGCACCGGCTTTATGAGCTCAGTTCACAATAGGGAAATCCTGGGCTTGCCAACGCGCCAGGTGCTGCCTTCAGGGTTCCCAGGACTCCTCCCTCAAGGCCAGTTCCACCTCATGTATCATAATTTCTCCCTTGGTCATGTAAAAGTCTTTCAGGTAAAGTCATAGCCTTTTCTAGAAGCAAGCACTCCTGCACGAAAATATACACATATATTCTTAGCAAACAGTAAACGCTGCTAATTTCCATGATACAGACACAGGTAAAGAGAGGTGTTGTTTGATGGTGGTGGTGGTAGTGGTGATAATGGTGATGGTAGTGATAGTGGTAGTGATGGTGAGGATGATGGTGGTGATGATGTATCTTTCAGAAATAGGCCTATGGCCGGGACCAGGATGGCCGAGTGGTTAAGGCGTTGGACTTAAGAAATAGGCCTATGATGTTTTCAGTTCTATGGCTCACTCTGTGGTATTTAATAATTCTTTTGTATTTGTGATTTTTTTAATCTGTACTTACTATGTACCAAACATTATTGCTCATAGATAATCCAATTAAATTTTTCCAAGTCCATGTGCTAGAGACTGTGATGTCCATTTTACAGTTAGGAGCATTGAGGTAGATAAGTAGCTTTTCCAAGGCCATACACAATAAAGTGCTACCATCTACCTTTAGGAGCACCCTTGATCACCATTAATGAGTAAAGTATCCAACAAGTGATGACTAATGAATCACAGCTCCTGACTAGATGGTTTACCTACTTTCTATTTGAAAACACAGGTCAGAAGTGTGGGTCCCACTCCAGATGAGATGCAAAGTTCTTATCATGCTACTTGGAGAAGCTATAAACTACCATGTTACATCATCACCACTCATAGCTAATATTTGGTTTTGACCACTTTTTCCTATAAAGATTTTTAGGCCAGTAATTAGAAAAGTGTCTCCTTCCACTGCTGAGAAACTAAATGGAGTCAGTTACACTGCAGTTAATTTAAACAAAGTCCATTTTTCCACCATAGGCTGTTCTTATTAGGATAGTAAAGTTATTTTTTTTAAAAAGTGAACACACTGAAAGAACCATATTTAACAAAAGTTGCCTGCACCAAGAATGAGTTCATTAAAAAAAAAAAAAAAAAAAAAAAACAGATTATGGCACAAAATCAGGAATTTTAAATCCCAAAATTATGGAAGAATTATTTGCTATACCCCCACCCAGTCCAACAGCTTTACAGAAGCACAGTGAGTCTTTACAACCTGATACATTCTGATCTAATTAATACCCATGTTCCTTCCCTCTGAAAACACAGTCTATGCCTCATACCCCAAAGCTTCTCAGCCTTGGGCTCTTCCAGGGCTCTGTACCTTGATCAGCGAGTGCTCTTCTGCACACACTGATTCCCCAACTCACATTCTAGAAAGTCATTCTTCTTGTCACTTAGTTTTGTTTTTTATTTAAAAACAGGGTCTCTCATCCAGATTGGTTTCAAACTTGCTATGATGCTGTGGGTGGCCTCCCTCCTGTATGTGCCTCAGAAGTGTTAGAGGAACAAGCATCCTCTACCCCTACATCTAGCTAAGAGATCCAGGCTTCTCAACACTATCTTTCCATCATCTTGAACACTGTCCTCATTCCTGCTAGAAATGTCTCTACACTACTCCTGTCCAGTGATGCTTGGGACATAAAGTAGCCTAGAGGATCTAAGTTGAGACCAGACAGAGGCCACAGCTGGAAACTAGATGCCTGGTGAGCAGACAGGGAAGAAACTTCCTGGATAAGAGCATCTCCTGGGAGAGGTGGAATTGGGCAAACTGGGCTTCACTGGAGGAAAGATCAGCAAACTAGGTGGGGTGTACCTTACCCCTGATGAACTTGGGCCTGCTCTTCAGGGAGCAAAAAACTAGGAGTAAAAGCCCAATAACTCTGTTCCCTCTTAAGGTCAAAACCTAGGGCTCCTCTTCTGTATGTACCCCTTAGTGTGCTCTAGCAAACAAGAAAGCTACATTTGAGCCAACAGTCGTGGCCAAAGGAAGCAGGAATGGAGATGGCATCTCCAAAAGAACAGCTGTGTTGATCTAAGTTATTCTACTAACAATATCTGGAGTCAGATATTGGGATGAAAAATCTTATAGATCCAAGAGTCAGAGGAGGAACAAGCAGAGTACCTTCCCTTTTTATGGAGACCTAACAAGCACCTCTCTCTCCAGACATCCCAGATCAAAGAGTCTACAAAATCTCCAAGTCCCTCCCTACTCTTCCTGTGTGACTTCTCTATCTGTATTTCTGGATTCTCCATGGCTAATTTGCTCAACTAGTTGCTGGCTCTGCCCCTGATTCTAGGTTAACTTTATTAACACAGTCTCAGGGTGTCACAGTGTGATCAAATATCTTGATGCAGACAGTGGCCAGCAGCAGACACTAAAGCCCATGTAGTGGACATGACAGAGCCAGAAACTTAGAGACCTAATTCTTTAATCTTTAAGATATTAAAGATTAAATCTGTCCAAATGTGGTGAAAATATAAGGGACCGTGTGCTTTCCCAGAGTGCCAGGAAGGCTTTATTTGGAGTAAGGGTCGGGAGCAGAATACAGTGAGATTCAGGCCACACCATCACAGAAATTTTAACCTGTTTTGGTGACAGGTGAATTCTATCCTGACATTGCCCCTTCTAGGAAAGAAAAAGGCAGTCATAAGAGTCAAAAACAGAGCGACTCTGTATAACTTGTTCATATCCCAAAGAAACTTGTGCAATATCTGGTACATACTGGCTGATGGTCCACACATGAAACATGTAGATGGATAGATGGATGAATGAATGGATGGATGGATGAATGGATGGACGGATGGATGGTGGATGATGGATGAATGAATGATGGATGCATGGATATGTGGCTGGCTGGATGGGTAGATGGATGGATAGATGGATAAACAGATGAATGATGATAGGTGGATGGGTAGATGGATGAATAGATGGATGGATGAATGAATGGATAGGTGGGTATATAGATGGATGGATGGATGGATGGATGGATGGATGGCTAGGAACACTTATGAGGACATTGTTACTTTCAACAAAGCAAACAGCATAAACAAGAACACATGTGTAGATAAGCAAGGCAAGAAAGAGACACAAGTCAGATTCAAGGAGACGGTACACACTAGGAAGAGAAAAAAAAAGGTAGATGAAAGACAGAAGGTAGTACCAGTGGATGGAGAGTGTCACATGCCAAAAGTGAAGGACATCAGGCTGGGAATAAGGCACCTGAGCACACCTGTAGACTGAGATTTTTGTCTCTGTCTACCAACACATTTATTGTCAGTGGGAAATTTGAACTTCAATCAAATATTTGGACCCTTGGGTTCAGTATAATGTTAGATAATGAGCTGGAAAGTTTATTCTCTCAGCTAGCTAACTTGATCCGTGGGTTTCCAGGCTTGGTTTCAGTCCTTTCTTGATTTTCAGCTGTGTCTCAGGTGTTCTGCTTTAGTTTGAGGCGCTATTGCTCGGATAGGGCAAGCGCTCTTTCCTGGTGACTTGTCTGTATGCAGACATGCTGTGTAGCTTGGACCTGCTTCATAGAAAAGAACACTGAAGGTCGCCAGAAGGAAAGACCCTTTGAATAAACCTGAGCAGCTCATCTATTCCGTGAACTCTGCTGTTTGCTGACCAAGAGTCCATGCTGCCTCTCTCTTTCTCTCCGTCTGTCTCTCTGTATGCCTCCCTTGCTCCTTTCCACTGCCTGCACTAGCTTTGCAGCCCTCTGGCCTTCTTTGACAGAACAGTTCTGTTTCTGGTTCACCCTCTCCACCAGTCCCCCGGTACCGAATCCACGACTCAGATATTAATTAAGGCTTCTCAGAATTACCATATTTCCTCAGAATTTGCTTTAAGCTGTAAAAGATATATCTGAAGTCTGCTTTATTCTGTTCCTTCTTTGGCTTGTGAGCAAAACCCAGTAGGACTAAAGAGAGGACAGGAAGAACTAAGGATGGTTCATACATTAGCCCATCAGCTGTTTCCTACCCAAGGGGAGGAGGGTCCAGGTGGAATGGTACTGACAGACAGATCTTACCTCTAGCATCCTTTGCACTCTTACAACTAAAATGAAAGAGAAGACAATGGGAGACTGAGGGCAGGAAAGACAAAGGCCCATTGTCTCAGGTGGCATCCTTACCCAGTGGTGACAGCCTTAGCCAGTTTCATGGCTGCTTACAACATCTGCCCTACCTGCCTGATGGCACACGCCCTTCAAATTGGCTTCGAATTTTACTGCATTTTCTAAGTAATAAAGCTTGCCTTATTCATACAGCATGCTGTCTAGGTACAGAGGACATAGCCCAACGACACGTCTTCTGGAAGTTGCTCACTGTCCGTAGGCACGCTATTAGAAGCGGATTATATTTTATAGATGATTTCCTATTTCCAAAACAGATGTCTCCAGTGTCCTGTCTCCAACACAAAGTGCCAAAAGCCCAGGCCTTTGTAAGCAGTAACAAGCACCAGCACAAACGAGGACAGTTAAGAGAAAAAGACATCTGTCCTCCATGCAGATCATGCCTGAATTTGTAAGATTTCTTTAATTATCATAAAAACACTTAATCACCAGATTTCTAAAGTGAGAAAAATAAAAATTTTTAGATACTTTTGTAACCAACTGTTATTGCTTTAGTGGAAAAAAAATTTATCCAGGTATCTGTATCCATACCTGATTATAGTAATGAGGATAATAAAAATAATAATAAGTTATACTTTTATAGGCCTCAGATTCCAAAGGCGCTTGAGTACCTCACATCACCATCATCATTACTGTAACTCACAGCTAATTACATATCAGCAGTCTGGGCATGCAAGGAAAAATGCTTGTCAGTAATCTGACTCACTTGTAATGGGAGGTCAGTGGTTCAAATCCTGGGAAGGACACTGGTGAGCAAAGGTGCAGCTGCCTCAGACACTCCATGTCAACAGGCTGTAACCCACAGCTGTTTGGGAGAGAGAAGGCTGATGTAACACAGGTCAGACAGAAGGAGAAATCATGGCTTGTGATGCTTGTTTGGTTTGGATTCTCCAAGACTGCCTCAGCTTAAAGTAGCTTTCCTTTTGTGAGTGTTTTAATATGCTAACTTTAGGTACTTGCTAGTTTTCCCCTTGCTGACAGAAACAGCTAAAGGAGGAGGATTTCCTAGGGCTCAGGGAGGGAGGCTTGGAGAAAGGCTCTACCTGGCCATGTGAATTACAAATGTCACACTACATCTGTAGTTAGGAAGCTGAGAGCATGAGCACTGGTGTTCAGCTCCCTTTCTCCTGTTTATTTAGTTTACAACGCCAAACCATGGGATGGTGCCAGTCACATCCAGAGTGAGTCCTCTCGGATCTGTCTAGAAACTCCTTCACACTCCTGTCCAGAAGTGTTTCCCTAGGTGATCCTGAATCCCAGTTTGATTGACAGCTCAGTTGACAGCCACAGGCTACTATAACAAACTACCACAGTCTAGATGGCTTAAACAACAGCCATCTATTTCCTCACAGTTCTAAGAGGGGATGGACAACCATAAACAAGGTTTTGGTAAAGAATTTCCCTTCTGGTTTTCTCTTTGGCTTTTGAACAGCCATGCTGTCCCCTGACCTACCATGTAAGTCTGTGCCCTGATGTCTTCTTCAGGGACACTAGTCTTTTGATCAGAACTTGTCCTAAGAACAGCATTTCACTTTGCCTCCTTGAAGACCATATTTCCAAATACAGTTGTATTCTAAAGTACTGGACTAAGAGTTTCTCATATGAAGGTCAAATCCATTCCATGAATGACGACAGTCCAACCCAGGTCTTAGACAGTATGTGTTATGGGAATGATGCCTATCAGTCCTTCTATCCACCTTCAACCAAAATTTGGCATTTTCATTCAGAGAAAGAAGGGTAAAGCTCTTCCCAGTGAGCCATCCACAGCTTCTTTCCTAAACAGTCATTCGAAGTTGACCCCAACTGACCACTTCAGAAAGGCCATCTCTGATTCACAAACCTGATGTCCACTCCTGATGCCCAGCTACAGGGCCTGTCTTGTTGTTCCCTGCCTACTAACACTTTCTGAAATGGTCAAATTCTCTGACTTCTTCACTTATGAACAATGTCTTTTCCTATAGGCCTTATAATCCAAAGGAATAAAGACCTTCTCAGAATTTATAGCTAGATCCCAGGATCTAAGAAGAAATTGGCACATAATAGGGTTCAAAATCTGCTTAATGAGTGAATTTCTGCAGCAATAATGAAAAGATGTAGTTCCCCATAGGAATTGGTAGTCTGTTTTTTAAGAGTTTCCCAAATGGTCTTTGTTCTGTAGTGAATATGCCAATAATCCATCACAAAGGCTCAGAAGACTCATTTTGTCTGTACCCACAGGACAAATCCATCACCCAGAGGCTACACACTACACCAGACTCACAAAGACGGTGTAAAAAGGGACCCTACCCACAGGAAGGGCAGCAGCTAGCACTGTGTGATCATGAGGATTCTGACTAACTGCTCTGATCTCACAGCAGGAACAGTTTACCAGCAACAATGGAAATTGGGAGTCCAAGGTCAAGAGGTCAGGGCAGCCTCTGCTACAGGACTTTTTTATCCCAAGGCTCCTGACACTCCAGTCTTTTCTTCTGAAGTACTCCAGTTGTAAATACATTCATACATGGGTCCCTCACACTCACATCTTAGCCTACCAAGCCATCTGCCTATTTGAGACTTCCCATGTTCTTACCCTAGTTTATCTTAAAAATTTAGCTCAGGGAAATTGGAGGAGACAAAACTAGAAATATAGATCACTGCATAATTGGGATGTATTCATTTGAATATGTACTAAGCACCTCTTGTATGCCAAAGAATGTGAATATTGTAATTCATAATATGAAGGTCACACTCTCCAAAACTTTCACCATGGACAAGAAAATAGCAACAAGCTCAAAAGAGCATCAAGGAGTGATCCGTTCTGTGATGAAAACCAAATGGAGGTCTGATGAAAAATGGCCTCCCTTCTCAAAGTGCAAAATGACATTGACATCAATGGAACGGACACAAGATGGGGACAAATCTAGAAGACACAGAAAGTGTAAAGACCTCAAAGCAAAGTGTATCAGGTGCAAGTGCAGAGGAACACAAGCAAGCCAGGAAGAGACATGGGAATGCCTAGAGAAGGTCATCATGGAAGGAAGGTGGAGGCTCAGCTAGGCGAACCTGCCTGAACCTCATGGCAAAAAGACAGAAAAGCTATTGGACAGTTTGGGCCAAGGAAGACACATGACCTGATTTACATCTTACTCTGGATGCTTTGTGGAAGGAAGAAAAGGTAAAATAGAGAGAGAGGTTAGACGGCTATACCTGCAATCCAAGAGGGCAGAATGACAGCAGGAAAGACTGAAAATGAAGAAAACTAAGCCTGTTCAGCTCTGCTGTGGAGGAGATCTGCAGTAAGGTTGGGGACCCAAGAGCCACACAGGAATGCCAAGTGGGCTGTTGCATAGGATAATCTAGTATTTTTTTAAAAGAGCCTAAGAGAAGTGATAAGAAGTCTTAGGTCATCAGGACATGCAGCTAAAGCTCTTTGTCTGTATGGAATCCCCAGGATGAAAGTGCAGATAGAGAGAAGCATCTCTGAGAGAGAGAAGCAACATGTGTGTGGTTTGAATAAGAACGGCCCAATAGGCTCATAGATCTGAAGGCTTGGTCATCAGACAGTGGTACTACTTCACAGAGATTAGGAGGTGTGGCCTTGATGGAGGAAGTGAGTCACTGGGGGTGGGCTTTGGAATTTCCAGTGCTGAAACCAAGCCCAGTGTCTCTGTCTCTCTTCCTGCTGCCTGCAGATCCAGATGTAGGACTCTCAACTGCCTCTCCAGAATCATGTCTGCCTGCGTGCTGTCATGTACCTCATCGTGATAATAGTGGACTAGACCTCTGAAACCATAAGCAAGTCCTAATTAAATGTTCTTTTATCTTTTCTTTTTTTTTAAATAAGAGTTGCTGTGGTCATGGCATCTCCTAAGAGCAATAGAATTTTGGCTAAAACAAAATGCTAGTATTTCATCTGTGGTAATTAACCTTGCACGTCAACTGATTGGTTAAGGAATACCCAGAAGTCTAGTACAATATGTTTGAGAGATTATTTGGGAGGGTGTTTCTAAAAGAAATCACCATCTGAATCAGTAGCCTGAGTGGGGAAGATCCATTCACCTATTTTGAGAGGGCACTATCCAAGTAGCTAAAAGCCTGGATGAAACAAAATGGTAGGTGGATTCTCTGTCTAGCAGCTGAAACATGCACCTTCTCCTGCCCTTAGATATCAGAACCATGCAGGTTCTCTGGCCTGCAGGCCAAGGAAGTTGCACAGGTGGTCATTAAGATCGTAAGGTCTTGGTGTCAGATTGAAAATTAAGCCATCAGCTCCCCCATCCTTTTAGATCTTTGAACAAACTGAAGCCTGCCACTGGAATCCCTAGGTCTCCAGCTTTCTGATAAGAACAATTCAGATTCTGTGTTCCATGATCCAACCTCCTCTCTTGTTAATGTATGGAATTGGATGGCTGCACACTGCTGAAAATGCTTGTATGATTACTACCATTCATATATATAAATGGTCATATATATGAATGTATTTATGCATATATGTGTGTGTATATATGTGTGTGTATATATATATAATTTTCTCTGGAGTCTGAAGAACCCTGGCTAATACACCATCAGAGAAAGAAGAACTAGCAAAGTATTTTTTTGAAAAGTAGACTATAGTTGTGAGAAAAGAGAAAAGCCCTGGAGGATGAGGTGTCATGGAAGCCTAAGGATGAAGGTGTTAAAAATAAAGGTCACGTCTGACCAATGTCTGTAATATAAGCAAGGGGTTGGGTGGGATGAGGGGTGAGGAATGATAGAGGTGAGTGGCCAGGCAGGAAAGAGCAATTTGAATTGAATAGGTTGGAATCCAGTTGAGGTGGGTGGACGATAAAGAAGTACAGAAGTATAAACCGCTATTAGACAGAGATATTTTTCTTGATTTGCCAAGAAAGCAAGCAGAGAAGGAACAGTGGTGGGAAGTAGCCGCAAGCACCAGAGAGTATGCTAAATCCTAAGTAATATCTAAGAGAATTCTTGTATACTGACAAAATGACCCACAGACAGAGAAAGACCAATGACACGATATAATCCACAGAGCTGAGGTGTAGAGCAAAGCGCCAGATCGGCCTTCATTAGGGTCAGAGCCTCCCACTGGGAAACAAGTAGTTTTTCCCACAGGAAAGCAGGTAGAGCAGAGGGACATATTTGACTTTTTCTGTCTTTCCGGGAAGTAGAAGTCCAGGCTACTAGTGAGACAGGTGACAGGTAAAAGATGTGGCAGAGATGGCCTGAGTAGAGAAGACAAACGGAGCAGGGTGCCTGCACATTGCTGAAGACACTTGGGCGATTTACTCTCATGAATTTATAGTGAGTTCAGACAGCACCAAACTAATGACAGCTAGAGGCTATGGTACTTCAAAAGAAAAGAAGGCAATAGTAAGCTGGTGCCATAAGAGAAGCTTTGCAGCAAGCTTCACTTGAACTGAGGCTTTGTGGGTCTGTGAGATGTAAATACAACAGACACTGAAAAGCACGGAGGTTAGGATAAGCGGGGTGCTGGCCTGGATGCAGAGGGCCAGCAGAGATGGAGCCAGCCTTGCAAAGCAGAGGGTTCTGAAGAAGAGACAGTGGAAAGACTAAGGAGTCTGGAGAATTGCCTCAGCATCTGGTGTATAGACTAGATTGGAAGGAATTTTCTGGCTAAGAGATGTGGCCACAGTTAAAACCATTTTTGGGCACAGAAAAAACAAAATGTTTTTGGTTTTGTCAATTTTTAAGCTGCTGGATTAGTCATTGTTAACCTTTCCTGGATAAAGCAGTGTGGCCACTGATAATCTGTTCAGCGGACAAACCAGCGTGGAGTGGTGGCCCAGGTCACATCCCACAGGCGTTCACTATGGCAGCAGTATGCAAAGTTCTCATGTGCATTATTTCAATCTGTCTTGAGAACAGCCCTTGGAAGTAGATACATTCACTATTACCATCTTAGAAACAAGAAAATAAGTCACAGAGAATTCTATCTAAAATCACACATCTCTGCCTGATAGTTTTTTTATAACAATTGTGTAGAAGAAAATGGCTTACACAGTCGAGAGCAAGCCCCCAGGTCTACATAAAGAAAGTATAACACAGATAATTTTGAGCAAGCCCCCAGGTCTACATAAAGAAAGTATAACACAGATAATTTATACCAAGCTGAAATGCAGAAGACATGGGTATGGGGGAGATTCCAGATGTCTGGCTCCTCCCACAAAGGCTGACTGAACATGATGTGTTTGCAGAAGTCCAAAAAGAAGGGCGGGAAGGCATGAGGAAGCATTGAAAGTTAGAGCCAATGCATGAACTGTGACTGTGAGGAAGCTCCTCCTGCCCAACATAATTCCACATCAAAACACCAAACCAAGCAATTCCTGTGCTTACCTGCTGCTGCTGCATTTTAGAAAGGAAGTTATTATGCACCAGTGAGAAACAAAAACAGGGTACATGGTTCTTGGAAGCCAAGGGTCTTTATTGAAATTTTTGGTTTTGTTTTTTCTGCTGTCTCACCTATTTTTTCCGTTTGGCTCCCAAACCATATGAAATTTTTACCATGTCAAGGACACAGTGCAGGACCTTCCCAGAATACAGAGGTGTATGATTGTGTTCACCATAACTGCTCTGGAGCAAGCAAACTCGATGATAGGTGTGTACAGTCAGATCATTCCTCGGTATGTTCAGAGCGAGGGCTGCGGCAGAGGAGTTGATTTGGTTCCTCCCAATAGGTCAGTTTTAGAATCACAAAGAGTTCTGGGGTCACTTGGAAAATAAAGAAAACAGAATGTATCCGATCTCTGCCCAGGCTGGGGAAGCAAATCCCCAAATCACACAGACTGAAGAAGGATTTGGTTTCATTAAAAGCAGCCACTGGCATTTGGCTTCTGAAGATGAAAGTGAAAGCCCCTTAAACAGGCTCGAACACGAGCAGAATTTCCGGACAAGTCCCCAGGGTGCCAGAATTGTTTCCAAAGAAGGCATGAGCGTCCATGTCTTCCTAGAGATTTGAAGACCCGGGGCATTTACAACACATTTATCCCAGCCTCGCACAAAAGGCTGGGGAATGAAAAGGCAGCAGCTCTGTGCTGAGCACATGGTTGATTTAATATGAGGAACAGCCTTGTGCACACTGCTCTTCTCATCTTACTGATGAGGAAACTCGAGCCAAAGGGAGAGCAGTGGCCTGATGGAGTTCACGTATGAAGCGGCAGACCCAAACTCCAGCCAAAGGCTTTCCAGTCTCATAGACCACTCATTTTCAAGAGGTCAGACCTCATCAGGCCTCGTTTTTCATACCATCATAGCTCAAGCTTTCTGATCTTTTCCTTTGAGTCCACAAAAGTTTCTGTTTGACTCTAGCCTGTTTCTCAAAGCCTGGGTCCTGGGTCCCACCTTCAAGCTCCTCTGACAATTTGTAGGATTTCATCAGTATTCTTCCAGAAAGGAGAGACACTGTCCACCCAAACTGTTGAAATCCAAAGAATCAATGGGTCAGAAACCAAGTAAAGATGCTGACAGGCTTTAATGAAGGGACCGTAGTCAGAAAGGCCACAGATCTAGGGTTCTGAGCTTTCCCTCACTGATCTAAAAGAGAAAATGGGAAGGGTGAAAGAGAAAACAAGAATAAAGAAATCCACAGAGGAAGAGAGGGACGGAGGGAGGGAGAGAAGTAAAAGAGAGTGAGGAAAGAAAGGAGAGGCATAAACAGGAAACAGAAGAGGAAGAGAGAGAGGACAGAGGATGGATGCACAGAGGCAGGGAGAGAGATGGAGGAAGAAAGGGAGGAGAAGAATGTATCTGAGTCACTTTTCTGTTGCTGTGATAAAACACTGTAACCAAGGCAACGCATAAAAGAAAGAATTTAATTTGGCCTTACAGCTTCAGAAGGTTAGAGCCCATGCCCACCCATAACGGCAGGAGCATAGCGGCAGGCCAGCGGGTATGATGCTGGAGCAGCAGCTTAGAGCTCAGATCTTAGACACAACCAAAAGGCAGGGAGAAAGAGTCAGTGGGAATGTTGAGAGACTTTTGAACAACGCCCCACCACCCCAGTGACACCTCCTTCCTCAAGGCCACACCACCTAATCCTTCCCAAACAGTTCCACCATCTGGGGACCAAGGATTCAAATGTCTGAGTCTGTGGGGGCCATTCTCATTCCAACCACCACAGGGAAGAAGGTAAGTTGGTTTATCAGATACACTATGTCCTCAAAATTTAAAACAGAAGCTAGCCACACCATCCCTAGTACCCCTATAATTGCATAGTGCTACCATGAATAATCTCTTAGCTTGAGAAGTTCAAGGTGAGCTGCTACAATGCACATCCTAAGACTCTTGGCTCTCTGCTAATGTAGCATCAAACATCTCCATTTCAGAAGCCTCAGACCATGCTATCTCCTACAAACATCTCGTACCTGCCCTTGGTCTCAAGAAAGGTCACAAGAAAATAAATGTTCTTGAATCCCTAGAATGTTTGCTTCAGAAGAAAAATACCTGCCCTCTAGAGATCAGGTATCAATCATGTAACTGCACATGTAAAGGGGCAAAGATGACTTCCTGTCCTTCAGGAACAGCCTACAGATCTGAGAAAGCCAATGTTGAACTTGAGTTGTTTAACACAATTCTAAATACTCAACAAGACCTATCACCTCGAATAAAGAATTCTAGAAATTCTGCTTTTTTCTTAAAGTTCTCTCCTTTTTGAACATCCCTAAACCCTAAGGAACAATCTAATCTATCAGAAGATTTCTAGTCCCACTCTGCACAAAAATCTTTAAATTTTCTGCTCTGAAACTGCCTATTCCCCTCCCTTCCAGATGGCTTCATACAACTAGGACTATCAGACAGACGGACTTGCTGGCAGCAAGCACCTGTGTGGCCAAATCAAGGAGGGATGGGAGCGTTGAGCACCAAGGATGCCAAGTATCACCATGCAGGGCTCTTCAGCTTGTCTCTAACAAGGCTTGAAAGAGCATCCTGCTGGTCTGGCTTTCCTGCAGGGCACATCCCTGGAAAGATGACTCCAAGTGACTTTCCATCAGGGCCTCTGAGTGTCTCCATGCTGAAAGCCAAAGCCTCCGACCCTTGACTGCCATGCCGTTGTGAGCATATCTGATTTTGCACAAGACATGTGGAAAGAAGAATGTACTTGTCACAGGTGTCAACCTCTATCTGACAGGTACAGATCTGGAGACTGGTTGTAACTTGCTGCTCCTCGTTGCAAATATCTTCCTTGTGACCTTTCATGTGCAGATGGGCAGGTGCCAGCCTTTACATGCTAATGTGTCCCTTTATGATCCATGGTTTTCTTCCAGCTTTGTAGCTGCCTGATGGGAATTTATGAGCTATGGTGCCCAGGGTATGAATGCTGTTCTCACTTCAACCAGAAGAAACATGCTCGGAAATGGCAATGGATGTCTCTAGCCACTAAGATACCAACTGAGTATTAAAGCTAAAACTCTAACATACTTAATGGACTTATCAATCCTTCACATATTTAAAAATATAAAATCCAATTCTAGTTTACATTTGCACTTATTTATCTGGTTGCATCCTGTGTCATTTGACAAAATATTACAGATAGCAATTTTCTTTTTTATGTTTTTATTTTTATTTATTTATTGGTTGGGATTTTGTTTTTGTTTTTGAGACAAAGTGTCTTTGTATAAACCTGGCTGTCCTAGAACTCACTCTGTAAACCAGGCTGGCCTCAAACTTACAAAGATTCACCTGCTTCTGCCTCTGGAGTGCGCCACCACTGCCATGCTGCAGTTTCCTTTTATAAAGCACAATTGTTCTATTGTCTTGAGTTTTCACAGCATACACTCTTTATGGTCAACTCCTTAGTTTTATGGAAACACAATTTTTTATCTAGCATACCACACTGGCAATAATATGGCTGCTACCGAGAATAAGAACAGCTCAAATTGGGCCAAAACAAACCTTTTGTTGTATGAGCGGCTGGTTACTCAAACTATACCATGTTCCTTGACCGTTGGATGGCTTGGACATTTGTTCTATCTTATGAGTCATTAGGATTTTTTCAGTGAGTTGGAGACTTGGATTTCAACTTTGATTTACTCTGTCATCACCTTTGTTTTTCAAAACAAAATATATTTACATCCATTAGCTTTTTAATTCAAATTTCTGATTTAAAAACGAAAAAAAAAAAAAAAACTTTGAAATAGAAGTCATCTGCACCTCTGAGACTCTCTAAGCCTAAATTCACAAATGAACCGGAAGAGCCACAACCAAGTCAGGCTTGCCTGCAGCAGAAACCTCTGGAGTCACAAACTAGAACAAACATTTAAAAAGCAATTTGGTGAAATTTGGAGGTTGAATGTGAGCTCTCTGGAAAGCGAGTGACTCCTGGGAGACTCAGTTTTAGTGGGGTCACCACACTTTTATGGGTTTTACTTCCAGAAACGCCACCAGATTCTCACAGGGAAGAGCAAAGAAAAAACTCCTCATAGCTATGCGGGTGTTGGGAGAAAGTCATCATTTTGAAATATGGCAAAGTATTCTCTACCGGGACAGTAAGGGACCAGTGAAGCAGAGAAGGAAGGAAAATAAAGGTAGAAGATACAAGCAAGGTACAGGGATGTGTGCATGGAATGCCATAATTTTAAAGATAATTGTAGTCAGTAGCTTTAAATTTGATTTTTTTAAAAAAAATAAAAATAAAAAAGTGTTCTCTAAACCAAGGACTGCTTGCTCTCTAGAACAAAGGACTTCGCTAAAAGCGTTCTTCCAGGGAGGCTAAGGTACTGAGCAGCAGCAGTCCCGAACTCTTCTTAGCCCAGGGGTAAGGATCTTACAGTAAGCATCCAGGACATCACACAGCTAGGGCTTTCCACCCTCAGCGGTAATTCTGCAGTGGTTCAACAGGCAGGGGAAGGAGAATTTTCTGAAGGAGAAATCCTCAGGGAAGCTAAAATTTTAAAATGAAAACAAATGTAAAATAAAATAAGCTAAAGGAAAGTGGAGAAATTAGGCTGTCCTAGCACAGGAAGCTCCAGACCACAGGAAAGAACGCAAGCAAAGCCACCTCCCTCTCAGGAAAGGCCTCGCTCCAGCGCACACTTCCCAAAGCTGCTTCCAGCTTTCCAAAAAAATGAGGAGAGAAACATGCTTAGAGAACAAGTAAAGAAAGTGATAACTAAAGAAGAAAGAAAACATAGAGAAGAGACAGAGCAGACGGGAAGCCAACTAGGCCATGGTCTGGGTGGCTCTTCCTGTGAGTGGCCTGAAGTAAACTATGCAAATGGCTTCTTATTTACTTGAACCAGAAACAGCCCCCCCCCCAAATCAAACATATCAAAATTTTCATATTCACCATAAGAATTCCGTCCACGTCATCAAGGAAACTCTGGCTCAAAAATAAAAGGAAAGAAGGAAACAAATTTTGTGGCCTATGCTTAGAAAATGCATAGAATCTTGCAGAAATTAAGGATTTACATGTACATTCTTGGGCCATCAATCATATCAAGTTAAGCAAAGTGTCTAAGATGGCCACCATCCAGCCAAATTTTTGGCTGGGTTAATAAATTCTTCCTGTCACACTGAAATTATCTTCATTGCAAAAAAACAGAATATTCCTAAGCCAGAAGAGGAGCTAACACAAAGAAACTCAAAAAATCCAGAAGAAACAAATAAGAACCTATGGTTCACAAGCAAATTTGGCACAGAGTAAATTTAAAAAAAAAAAAAAGATTTATTTTAAAGACATGATACACATTGGGGAATTATTGGCTGATAAATTAAAATAATTTTAATTGATCTGTTAAGGGTTCCAGTGCAAAATGTGAGCAAACTCAAGTGTAGTCAGATAAAGTGAGCAAAGTAGAAATGCATTTAAAAAAAATCAGAAGTAAAGTAAAAAAAAAAAAAATAGAGTTCTGCATGAGCTACGGAGAATGCCTCTGATGGGCTCATAGTGGAATGATAGGAATCAGTGAAGAATACCACTTCACAGAAATTTCCACACTAAAATACAAAGGAACTATGACAAAATGAGAACAATGTATCAAAAAGCCATGAGAAGATTTCAAAATATATAACATCTCAGAGAAATGGAAAGAGGGAAGGATGAAATATCTGAAGAATGGCCAAGAATTAAACTGGTTTAGTGGCTGATTAACACATCAAGAGGTCACTTACCAGGCAGGATAATTCCCAGAATGTCTACACCTGGCAGTTTCCACTCAAACTGAAAACAAATTCAAAGGGGAATTCATAAGGAGAAAGCAAAGTGAACAAATAACAGACACAATTCCCCTGGGGGAAAAGGGTAAGAGAAAAGTCATGGCATCCAGAAGAGAAAAGTGAGGTGCTTGTGTGGAATGAAAGAAAGCGCTGTCCTAGCATAATACGGCTACAGAATTTTCCTTAACAAGGGAGAGAGAAGTAGTCTCTCAGGCAAAAAGAACTCAGTTTACTACCAGACCTGCCCTGTGTACAGAAGAGAAACCTCCAACAGGCTAAGCTGTTCCACATGCTCAGAGGTAAACACTTATACATATGGGCAATAATGGGATCATATTCATATATGCATACATACACACACATGTAATAATAGTAAAGAAGATTCAAATGCACTCGAGAGGGAGATGGAAATAATGTAAATACAGTTTTGTGTGTGAAATTCTTAAAAATGTACTGAAATATCATTCTTTACAAAATTAAAAATGTTTAAGATAAAAAGAAAAAAGAAAAGTTAGGCAGTTCAGAAACATGGGCCTACATAAAGAATGAAAGGCAGAAGAAAAATAAAGAGAAAATCTTTCTATTGTATTTATTTAAATTTATCTAAATGCTAACTGTTTAATAATTCTAATAACAAATGTATGATTTTATTTATGCATAAATGAAACAGTAAGAGTAATGTCATCAGAGAAGGAGGAAGAGCTGGCAGTGTAAACATCTACATCATAGGAAGGGATACGGTTTTACCTGGAATAGAAATAGGTGAGCTGTAAACAGGCTTTCCAGTCTTACTAACATTGATTAAAATATATAATTAATATGCTAAGAGGCTAGGTAAAATTAAAAACTTAAAATTCTACACACATCGTACAGAACGTCAGTGGAAATCAGGAAGGACAGAGGGAAGAAAAATGTTGAAATAAACAAAAGTAACATCATAGATCCTAATCCAGTTCTATGGGCAATCCATTAATGTGAATGCTCATCTAAATACACAAATTTTAGAAGCACAAGTAGAAAACACAAAAGTAGTGCTGTCTGTAAGAAATTTGCTTTAAATATAAAATCCAGTTAAGTCAAAAACAGAAAAATACATGCCAAGAAAATGCCAGCCTTAAAAAAAATAAAAAATAATAAAAACTTAAGTAGCTATGTCAATTTTAGGCAATGCATAGAACAAGGAAAATTATGAGAGTCCATAGCAAGTTAATTTTATCAGAGGAAATTATTTTCTAAGTTTAACATCTATGGACCTAACAAACAATACAGCATCAAAATATGTGAGACAAAAGCTTACAGAACTTTCAGGAAAAATAAATAAATTTTACTATTTTCTTTGGAGAAATTTGTTCTCCAATAATTGAGAGTTCAGGCAACCAGAAAATAAGTACGAATATAGTCAGCCTCAACAGCGGTGTAGTCTGTTCAATCACATTCCAGGTTACGGAGCACTTGAGCCTACAACAACATATCTCAGTCTGTTCAAACAGTGGTCCTGGTATCAGACCAGATAGTTTAGAAACAACAGCAGTTGTTCTCAAGTTGACCTATGTCCTTTTCTGTTGCTGTGTATGGCCACCCTGGCCAAGCCAACTCGGAGGAGGAAAGGGTTTACCTGTATCACCCTCTCATATCACAGTCAATCATTACCGGAACTCAGGGCAGCAGGAACCTGGGGGCAGAAACGGAAGTAGAGACCACAGAAGAAAGCTTCTGATTGGCTAGTTCCCTCTGGCTTACTCAACTATCCTCTTTATATAATCCAGGACCATCCGTGCAGGGAGGGCACTGCCCACAGTGGACTGAGCTCTTCTGCATCAATTAGCAATTAAGAAAATACCCTTGGAGTCATCCATCAGCTCTTATTCTAATGATCTTTTTGCCTCTTCCAAATAGATTCCTGAGCCTTAAGGGGAGGGCTTTAATAAAAGACATCCATTTAGGGCTGAAGGGGGGTGGGGAAGGATCCCAGAAGACATGGGGGAAGAGAAAGAATATTATCAAAATCTATTGTATCAAAATTTTAAGTTGGTCATGGTGACACAGCACTTTAATCCCAGCACTTGGGAGGCAGACACATGCTGATTTCTGAGTTTGAGGCCAGCCTGAGCTACAGAGTGAGTTTGGGGACAGTCAGGGCTACACAGAAAAACCCTTCCTCAAAAAAAGAAGAGAAAAGAAAAGAAAAAAAGAATAATCAATAAATAAGACAGTGACAAAGAAGAAAAAGTAGAAAGCAGACACCCCACAAACACGCCCACAGCCTGATCTCAGCGGAGACAATGCCTCAGCTGAGTTTCCCCCTTCCAGGTGTGAACTGTAGACAACTGAGGCCCACTGTGACTGTCAGGGTCACTAGGTGTTGTGTCCCCACTTCCTGGCTCAAGAAGTCCATTTTTGTTCTGTGGCCCCAGACAGTGGAAAAGGGTGAAGGAGCCCACTGATGTGTCTCACAGATGTGTGATCCAACTCAGGAGAGTACCTTAAGATTTTCCTACCTCCCTACAGCTCTGTCTCCTGATACCATCACGTTGGGAGCTAGGCTTTCTCAGGTGAGGTAGGGTGGTATACAAATATTAATATTATGTCTATAGATAGTAAGATACACATTCTATGCAAACTTAAGCAGAACAGTAGCTAAAATAGGTTAATACTAGCCATAAAACACACATTTAGATCTCTGCAGCGTCCCAGCGCACTCTGGAGCAGGGGCAGCTGAACTTTGCACCTGGCCACACCCGCAGCTCCTGCTGCTCAGGGAATCTACTAGGAGCCCTACTGCGACCCTGAACTGAGTGAACTGAGCAAACTAACTGCAGGGGTCTCTGAGGGGCGGATTCGAACCCTGACCAGAGGTGAGGAGGGCTCGGCGGGCCTCAGCGCCTGTATCCTGGCCTGGGAGGGAGAGTTGACCTCACACTG